>JAQGBS010002311.1:0-13402 GCA_034698545.1 Acrobeloides obliquus | reverse complement strand
TACCCCCATAGGGGTCATTTTCAGAAAAAATCGAGAAAAAATTTTTTTCGAAAAAATTCACGTTCAATGCTATCGCTAATCTTTAGTACCAAATTCTCATTACTATAACAGAAATTTTCCGTTTTATGGCTTTCCGAGATGTCTCTGTCAAAACTAAGGTCGGATTCGTGTTTTTCAGCTAAAATTACCCCTATATACGGTGCTCTTATTAAAAAACCTGAAAGAGCCTGACTTTGTGAATTTGAAACACATATGAACCGTATCGCAACCTCAACGCATGTTGCGGAACGGTTGACTCGAGCTTCTTTTTAGCTATCTCAACCGGCGGAATCTTTCCCTACTTGAAGTGCTGCGGCATACCGCCCCTTTTGACTGTTTTCGTGTTTGTTCCGTGTTTGCGTGAACTTTCAAACTTTTGTCTATCTTTAGTGGAGCTGTTTATCATTTCCGAGGACGGGCTTTGCTCGTCCTGAATCATTGGATTCAAAAATGGAACAAGATGTTTTCGATTTGAGGCACCGAAAACGAGCAAACTCCGTTTTCTTCCTCGAATGATCAAATCAGCCGATCATTCGAGGAAAACATAAACAGGCTCTTTTCCTTACAAGGCATAAATTAGCTCAACTATACGAAATGTGGAAAGGACAGGAAATTGCATGAACTACCTTTGTCTTATAGTAAAGTATAGTCTTGTTAATATTACTTCCTCTTTTCCCGATAATATTACCTCTTCCCTAAGGGGTAATATTAAGAAAGTTGACTGTATCATTTATAATGACACGTCGAAGGTAAAGGATATGAAGAATGTTGACATAAAATGAAAGAGGAAATAACTATCGGTTATAGCTCTGTGACGCACGAGTTAGAAACAAAGTATTATTTATTTATGTTATAAATTTGTTTTTGAGTATTTGTGACAGTGATAATTGACGAGTTGTGTTGCGCATGTACTTCTGGTCTTCGACATTTACATATTGAAAACAAGATACAATCTTGCATCGGTTTGGTATACCATGTTAGTAACAATATATTTAGCACTCCACATAACGGCGGGAATAAATAAGCGATAATATCCATCACCAAATTCGGTGCTGGACTGATATTCTTGTAAAATAAATAGACACAAAGAGATGGTGTTATTAATAAGATATGTACAAATACTCCTAGTGTTAGGCCCTAAAATTTTAAAAAATATTGTTGATCGAGTTTATTTTACCCTGTGGAATAGCCGCATTGCTAATCTTAATTCCTTGTTTAGAAATTTCTTTGATCGAGAATCATTCATTGGGTGTCTTTTCCTGCCATATAGTAATATTGGAAATGGGATGAGACATAATATGATAAATATATATTGGATATATTTAAGTACAAAACAAGTCTCTTGATCAAGGAATAACAAAGGATATGACGTATGGACATTATATCTCACAAGTTCTATCAAGTTCCAAGACTTACATTGTATAGACATGGCCTAAAATTAATCGAATATCGGTTAACATTCGATAGTACGACACCCCATTCTCTGACACAAAATTTTTGCCGCTGTGCCCTCCCTCCATTTCGATAGTATGGCACCCCCAGGGGGTGCCATACTATCGAATGTTGACTGTATACCGTTTGTCCTCCAATTATTGAGCCAATGATAAATAACTCTAACGATATGCCAATTGACGAAGGAAAATTAACTAAATATCGAGAAAATATCATCGAGGACATCGATACGAAATAGATAGCGATTTGAGAATATCGCAACCCCAAATATACATCATATAAATATTTTAACAAGTCTTGGTTTATTTTAAATAGTTGTAAAAATCCTTGAAATTCGATAATATATCCAGAATCGAATGAGATAAACCTAAAATCTTCTCGAACAAATATAATCTATAGTGATTTAGAGACTCAGTTAACTCCTAGAAGGATAGCCGACTTCGAGTTACCTGGATTGGCTAGCTGATCTAAGTTCGACAATCTAGGTCACATTTACACATGAGGGTCGTGCGACACCCTAGGGTTGTAGGATTGTGCCTCTAGAAAAAGAGGGTTGTCGACTAGGGTTATGCGGATCGAGACTTTAAGTATGTAAGGATTCGGTCATACCTTGGTTGGATAAACGCAATCAATATGGACGAGATCATATTTATCAAAGAATATATTACAAAAATCGATAATAACGTATACAATCTCTTTGAAATGAGTGTTAAAAAACAAATAAAGTAGAAAATATTGGCCAATACAGAAATTATGGATAACAATACCAGTGAAACTTCGTAAAACGCAGAAAAATTCGTATCAGAAGTTATATTCATCACCTTAGATAAAGTAGACAAAGCTCATCTTGATTTTGATGAAAACAAGCGTACGAAATTCGTCGAAATGAAGTAGTGAGCTTAAGCGATAATTATAGTTTACTAGCACTTATCAAGACGTTATTCCGATGGCAAAGATAATAATTAAATCAGAACTTTGAACAAATTTTGAAAAGATTCTTATGGTAATCGAAAGCTTTAGTTTTCGTTTTGGATAAAATCGATTATTTTAACGATTCGATTCTAAACATTTTTGTATGTGGGTGCTCAAAGTTTCTAAATGATCATCAACGTCAACGATGAAATCCACGATTCTATTTTGTGCAGCACATATTTATCATTGTAATAATTGCACCCTTAAAGAGGGTATTTTTTACGGCTTAATCTCCGAAAAAAATTTTTCCTAATTTTTTTTTGCAAAATGATATATCTAGGTAATTTTATGCGAGAAATCGATTCCGCGCATTTCCGAAGCATGAAAACGCTTCCTTGACCTTGATTCAGGGAAAGGATTGGTGTATTGAAGTGAAAATCAAACATTTTCGGATTTTTATGAGAAAACCGTCTATTATTAGGTTTTTCTAGGCGGGGAATCGATGCGCGCACCCCGAACCGTGAAAGCGCTTCCTTGACCCTGATTTAGGGGAGGGATCGATGTATTGAAGCGAAAATCAAACATTTTCGAACCTGCGGACCCAACGTTGCTTAACTTGCCAGATCGGATGGGCGGCATCTTGGACCATTCGGCCATCGCTTCCGGACTTTTTTCCCATTGGCAGCGGAAACGGACTTTATTATAAGTTTATTTTTCTTTATAAAAAGCACTATTTTAAAGTTAAAAATTTTTTCCTTATTTATTATTAGTAAATAACTTTGGTATCGTCAATTTCGAAAGTGTCGATCTCTTGTGCAATGTTGAAGGCACCAAGGGCTTTACTACCAAAGCTTGTTTCGTTTTCAACACAAAGATTTTCTTATTAGTCTTAGATTTTCCTTTTATTACCCTAAAAATTATCATTATTTTAGTTTTGCCTTAACGACCAACATACTTATTAACAATCAAATAAATAATCGGATCTAATGTGTGGTTTATTAGCCATAAAAAATTAATTGTCGCGAAAACAGGTGGAATTTGCGGTAGGAAATACGCGGAATTGTACCACATTAAGTTAAAAATTAGGCTATAGAACGTTATCGTTAGAGTTTGGACGAAAACTCTCAGTTCTCTAACGTAATTTTGGCTTTGTGTATTTGCTTTTTTCCTCTAAAATTTGAGTAATAAGTTGAAAAAAAGACGATTACCATCTTAATCAGATATGTTATGAATAACACATATGTTATCCCTGAGATAACAAGAGCAGTATCTTCGGTAGATTCTTGTACAATCATGATGACTAACGTAAATCTTATATCGACATAATAGGCCCAAAACCATTGCTCTAGATTAAATACAACTTCATTAACAGCGAATCCGACGGCAAAGAAAGAGTATACGAATAAGATTAAATATAACCACCACTAAAGATAGAAAATTGTATGAACAAAAATGCGTACCTTATTGTTAGACGAAAACAATTTTGAATTCAAATGTGGCCGAGATAATTGCAATAAACAATGCAATGACAATAAAGCACTCGTCACACAATAAGCCGGGTAACAAGGCAATCCAAAACATGAAACTATCTAAACAAGACTATAGTAACTCTATACTAAAGGTCGAAAAATGCGAATACCAGTATATTTAAACCTAGTTGGTGCTGGAACTTTCGATCACGTTTTATGAAAAGTTCAGAGTAGACAGGAAGTGTGGTAGGTGACAAGGACCCGACAAAGGTGTTTCTTGGTATCCTTGTGTCCGGGGCTCAACTTGGTTTAGGCTTTACTCATCGCCAGAAATTAGGGTGCGCGCTAGCAGTCATGAAACGCATTTCACGACGATTTCCAAATGCTAGCCGTCCGGAAATCGTGTCCGGACGCTAGTCGTCTGGAAATTCGAATTTCCGGACGCGAGCAGTCCGGAAATCGTCTGGAAATTGTTCGGAAATTGTGAAAATGCACTATTTCTAGACGTTAGCGGATTTTCAAACGGCTATCGTCCGGAAATGCGATTTCCGAGCTGCTAGCGCGCACCTTTAGCTACCACAAACCTCATATTTGGACGGGTCACTGCTCATTGTGGATCGAATTTAGTGTTATATCGCGCATCGATGGAAACTTTATACTTCTCTCTCTCTACTAGACAGTCTTACTTTGTTAAATGTATGATCTATTGTCGATTCAAATAATATAAAAAATCCTGATATTGCTATAGAAGTTAAAGCAACTATGTTTATCGTAGATAACATCGTCATAATCCGAAAAGAAGTTAATATAAAGTACTTTTTATCACGTAAAACCATCTAAAATCATATGTTTTCAAGCCTATTTTATGGACAATATTTTTTTGTAACTTTTTAAACCTTTTTTGTGACTTTTAGTTGTAACTAAATTTTAGTAACTTTTATATCCTTTTTTTTGTAACTCTTTTTACATTTTTTTTAAAAACTTTTTCCCGAATCCGAATTCAGAATCTGAATCCAGAATTCCGAATCAGAATCCATATTCAGAATCCGGAATTCGAATTCTGAATCCGGATTCTGGATTCGGATTCTGAATTCTAATTTCGGATTCTGAATTAGATTCTGAATCCGGATTCTGGCTTCTGAATCTGGATTCTTAATTCGAATTCGGAATTTGGATACTTAATCCGGATTCTGGATTTGCATTCTGAATCCTAATTCCGGATTCTAAACTGGATTCTGAATTCGGATTCTGGCTTCTGAATCTGGATTCTTAATTTGGATTCTGAATCCGGATTCTGGATTTGGATTCTGAATCCTAATTCCGGATTCTAAACTAGATTCTGAATCCGGATTCTGGCTTCTGAATCTGGATTCGGATTTGAATCCGGATTCAGGAAAAAGTTTTTTTTTAAAGTTACAAGAAAATATTGTCCCTATTTTATTTCTATCTTACTCTTATAAAGATAATATTCGGTATCATCCCAACAATAGCTGTAAATATTGTAATACCACCAAAAAATGTGTGCAAATCTCCATCATAATCGATAGTGATGCTGACGTTTCGCATTTTTTTGAATTAAGCTGAAAAACTAAGGTATAACACACTAATGAAAGTTAAACTCTTGCGCTAATTAAAATAAATGCAGAATAAAATATTGCATGATGTCAAAAAACGTGTTGGGAATATCATAAGTCTTTTTGAAAATCGTCTAGTGAATATTCGAGTTGTTAATTATAAAAATTTTCATTCACAACAACAAAAAATTTAAAAATATTTTTTCCAGCTCATTTCCCCAGGCTGCGCACCTTTAAACTGTTTTTTAGGGTTGACTACACTAAAAAATTGATTTTTTAGGTTTTCTCGACTCCAAATTTGACGAGCCACACTTTTTTGTTTTTAAAATATTCGTCTCATTATTCTGTATCTAAAAAATATTATACTTAACATCATGAAAAAAACTTTATAGTTTGACGTGGGCTATCGGAAAATCTCGACTTCTTTCCTCTTAGTTTTACTTCTTACCAATTAGTTCCATGCGTTAAAAATTTCCCACCTTTCGTACAGGGTGTTCGCGCATGGTTTCCCGATTTCAAAAATCCGCCAAAAATCAACCATAAATCCTGGAGGGACACCATTTAAAATAAATTTTTTCTGACATGAAACATGTTTATAAGAACACTTAGGTGTTGTTTGTTAAAATTTGTTAAAATTTTATGCATGGATTGAAGTTCGAGATGAATACTACAAATTTTATATCACAATTTTTTCATGCATGGATTGAAAGTTCGAGATGAATAGTAATAGGATTTATATACTTATAGCAATAGGATTTGTGGTCGATTTGTGGTGAATTTTTTGAAAGCAGGAAACCATGCGCAATCACCCTGTACTCATTAGCAACTTTATGGTGGTCGTAAAAGACCATGTTAAAAGTAAACAAATGCACAAGACATATTTGAAAATAGTTTAAAATTATGGGCTATGGTTCTAAGAATGTAATATCTTGAGAGTGATATATCTTTGAAGTCATATGTTTATCCAATTTTAATTAAATCGCTTTTGCGACCAAATACAATTTTTCAAGATCTTCTTCGACTTTTCAAGCGAAATGGACGTCAAATTCGTATTTTCGCATAAACATACAACTAGAAAGTCATTTATACGAAATTTTAAATAAGTGCAAAAAACTTTATCTCTGTGCGGGATTCGAACTCCGGTCTATAAATTGTATCTGGAATCCTAACCACTAAGCCATGTATTTTGATTTTTCCCACTTTTAGAACGTGTTCATACTTTTTTCACAATTTTCAAAATCTTTTTCTCGAGAACTATTGGGGTTAGGTCCCTTTTTTAATTACCAGCTATGTAACTTCTCTAAACAGGACACAGATCAGTATCATCGCAATATATGACTTCTAATTAAAATGACAATTATGTTCATTTACGTCAAACATGAGTATTGAAATGTGATCTTGAGACTTTTTATTGGTTTTATTAGATTCATACAAGGAAACATTTTCAGTTGTCAGTAGGGCTGTCAATTTCAGAACACATTTTGAAAGTCGCAGATGTCTGTGACTGGATATGCATTCTTCTCGGCATATGATAATGTTTAGTGTTAAAATTAATGTAATTCAAAGAAATAAGCGTTCTGCGACTGTATGTGGGAAAAGCTCAGAAAATCAGTTTTTCACACCAAAATCGAGTCTAAACACATGAAATGGACGTAAAATTGCATGATGAGTTAGAATCCAGTAACTTTGCCCCATGTTCTGCTATAGAACATCTGTGTTCTGCTAAAGAACATCCGTGTCCTGTTACAGAACAAACCTCCAAATTGGCTAATTTTTTGTACTCGGGGGGGGGGGGGGTTTCAACATGGGGAAAGTAATTCATCGTCTTTTGTTTTTAAAAGTCCAAAACGTTCTCATGTTGTACCATGATGATTATTTTAAAGGGGGTAAGATTAGGGACTATCTCTGAAAAAATCTTTTTTTGCCAAAACAGCCTATATAGGGGTAAAATCATGCGAAAATCGATTGCGCGCATTCTCAAAGCATGAAAATGCTTCCTTGACCCTGATTCAGGGAAAATATAGATTTTTTCGACCAAAAAATGCACTAGTACTTGGTTGGAAAAGACTTTTCTCCAATAACAAGCCTCTATGGTGTAGTGACAAGCAGTGGCTTAGTTGTCACAAGGTTCGAATCCCTCATGGAGTCAAATTTTTTTTTGCACAAAGTAAAAATCGAAACATTTGACTAGAGGTTAGTCCCTAGATTAGTCCCTAAATCTTACTCCCTTTAAAACAATCATCATGGTACAATATGAGAACGTTTTTCACTTTTAGAAACAAAAGGCGATGAATTATCCGTATCTAGGGCGGTATGCCCACGAAAATTTTGAAGAATATATGCGAACACAATAGCACTTTAAAAATGGTTATGTTTGTTTTACTTGTTTAAAGTAAAACTGTATCCATGTGTTAAAAATTAATTTGAACATTGTCAAAATGTGATGATGGTGTAGTGGTTAGCGCGTTCGGCTAGCAGCCAGAAGGTCGAGGGTTCGATTCCCGGGTGCGTCATTTTGTTTTTGCCTCATTTTTTGACTATCAACTTCAAAGTCAAATATCTCGCCACTGTTAAATAATTTTTATATACGGTTTTTTGTATGTGTTAGAGGGACTAAAGCTCTATATTTTCATAAACAAATTAAATTTATAACATTTTGTTAAGGTGAAGAAAATCGACTTTGAAAACTTCAAAGTAATTTTTGAAAATGTTAGGATCAACGGATTTCAAAAATTTTTATCAACATTTATTCGACCATTGATCAGCTACCATTTAAAAAAACCGCATAAAAATTCGTTATAGGGGGTGCGAGAACGACTAAAAACATTGATGTTGCAGACTAAAATGATCGCCCTGTACCTCCTTTTGTCCTGTTCTTATCCATAAACTGAGAACCGAGCGCCTCTTATGATAGTCCCAAGCATCATTGTCGGCATTTCCGGAATTGGTGGAATCGAAATTTTTAAAAGTGTTGGTCCTTTTTACATTCTATGCCTATATTGAGTGGCTTTACAAACAGTGTTCTTTACATGACGCAACATATCGAGATCCGAAAAGCCCTCAAGGATTTTATCACAAGAAAACAATCGAACAGTGAAATATCTATTAGTGCAATCATGGTGTCGGAATTTGTTTATATCAGACGATAATTATCACACTCTAATAATCTCTCGAACAAGCCTCAAATTTGTGGAAGTTCAAAAATCGTAACAAAACCTTTGGCTTCGAATACGGCGCTTATTTCGCGATTTTTTGAGAACGAGAGGGTTTCATGGCGCAGTTGTTAGTGCGAGAGTCACTCATCCAGACAGTCTCGAGTTCGAATCCCACCTAGCTACAAAGTTTTTTCCACTTTTTTATAAATATATAAAAGATGACTTTCTAGGGATATTTTTATGCGAAAAACACACCATAGAGATTGTTGTCGCTGCCAACTGCGCCATGTAATCTTTTCATCCTTAAAAAATCGTGAAAAAACTGACGTGAGACGCTAGTCTACAATAAACAAAATCTCACATAAAAAAAATTCAACCCTGCTTTTTATGGAATTTTTTCTATTTTTAGTGATATTGGTCAAAAATAATTTGACTACAGCCCGACTAGAACTTGGACCTTAAACATCAAAGACAAACTCGCAACCAATTGTGCCAAACTTGCTTGTTTTTGAGGATTTTCAATTTATAAACTGGGATCGAGTGCCTAACGGCGCTCGTAGTTAAGGGTAACTTTGAGACATTATGGATCATTCTTTTCGTAACAGTGGTTGGCAGAAGCACTAGCTGGTAAAGAGTACAGAGCTTCTCTCAATGACGATGCTAGCAATTCTCTTATTTCAAGCCAGTGTTCATGATCAAGGAACCTTTCCACGACGAGACCAATCGTTGCAAATTTAGTGTACGTAGTTGTGTGGAGAACGAGTAATCGGAGTCGTTGCTACTTGGAGACAGATAATATGGTCCTCTTCTTGTCGCGTTCAGCTCATCCCATAACCAACGAATGGTAGGGGAGTCTCCAGGGGCACCACTAGGAGGAACGACTCCACCCTCATATCTCCTCAGGGTTAAGTCAAATCAACAAACGGACTTCAAATTCGGATTTTTCAGTTTAAAATTAGGGGATAATGGGTATTTTCAACAAATTTTAGGGCACTTTCTTTCCTACGGCCACCTCTTACTCGATTTGCTGAGACATCGTCTCTTAAGGGCGAATGTACTCTTTATTTAATTGATTTCCAAGAAAATTTTTACATTGTAAAGCCATAATCAAACTATATTCTAGTTTGAAAAGGTTCAGAAATTGGTGAATTCGGTGAAGAACTTGTGTTACCGGTTTGTACGTACTTTTTGAAATATTGACGGCCTCTAAATATATTTACGTGCTTTTGTGGGTTGGTTCAATTTTATCTACGTAATGATTACACTTATATTTTGTTCACATACCTTTATTTTTCAGTTATAATCAATCTTGTTTGTTTTCCAGTTCTAAACTTGACTAACCTGAAAATGGAATTGAGCCTTTTGGCTTTTCCCACACTAGGGTTTAGTTATCCATAACTTAAAGGGGGAGTCCAACTTAGGACCGGATAGAAAATTTTTTTAATAAGTGAACTCTTAGAGGTAATTTTATGCGAGGAATCAATTGCGCGCCTTCCCGAACCTTAAAAACGCTTCCTTGATCCTGATTCAGGGAAATAGATGTGTGTATTGAAGCGAAAATCAAAAAATTTTGAAATTTCTTCTCAAAATCATATTTCTGGGGGTAATTTCATACGGGGGAATCTATTGCGCGCATTCTCGAAGCTTGAAAACGCTTCCCTGACCCTGATTCAGGGAAATAAGAGTGTGTATTGAAGCGAAAATCGAAAAATTTTCAAATTTCTCCCTCAAAACCATATTTCTGGCGGTAATTTCATGCGGAAAATCGATTGCGCGCATTCCCGAAGCTTGAAAATGCTTCCTTGATCCTGATTCAGGGAAATAAAGTGTGTATTGAAGCGAAAATCCAACATGTACTAATTTCCCTGAATCAGGGTCAGGGAGGTGTTTTCAAGCTTCGAGAATGCGTGCAATCGATTCCCCGCATAAAATTGCTCCCAGAAATATGATTTTGAGGAGGGAGAAATTTGAAAATTCTTCGATTTTCGCTTCAATACACACATCTATTGCCCTGAATCAGAGTCAAATTGAAAAATTCGTCAAAAATTGGAAGATTCTTTAAAAATTAAAAAATTCGAAAAATGCAAAAATTTTCAAAAATTGAATCTTGCGTCAAAAATTGAAAAATTCGCCAATTTAAAAAAATTTTCGTTTTTCATCGACTTAAGAAAACTGCCAAAAAAATTTTGAATTTTTGCGTCAATACACAACTTTGATTGATTCAGGGACGAATTTATATATTTTTTCGTTGTAATATACAGATTTTTCAAAAAATCGTCAACTTCAAACGCGATTTTCTCAAAAACTACAACGATTCAGAGGGTGTCGTAAAAACAAAAAATGCTCCATTTTTCATGAACTTTCCAAATATATAACACTTTTTATAGTGTTTTTTTTCCGAGTCGACTGGTCCAATTTGAAATCCAATTTTTTACCATTTTTTATTTTTCTATTAAAAAACACAAGAATAATGCATAGAAAGTCGGTTGTCAGTACAACCAGGTCATAAACTCAAATCCTCTTATAATTTCTATCTGTCCTCTTCTTTATAAGGTTGCGCAACACAAGACTCACACCGGAATTGTGCTAATGACCGCAGAGAGGAAGCGCCTTCTTCATCTCAAAACTCGTTGAAGCCGAGCCGGTCGAGCTTCGAGAACTACCGTACTACTCGTGTCCGGTCGTTTCACAGCATGTGGTCGAAACCTATTCACCACAGACATGTGTGTGTGCCAAACCAAACGCTCACCATTGTGAGGAAAATCGTTCTGCAGAAGATAAAATCCAAAAACAAGTTGTCGTAAGTCGGCAAGTCTAGTTGTTAACTAGAGTCATTAAAGTAATGCTATAAAACAGAAGTTAGTTTTATAACGCGGGTTGTACAGGGTGAGCCAAAAAAAAAACAACAACAGTACTTTTGCATTTTTTGGCGAAAATTTTCAAAATTTTTTTTCAAAAATCACATGAAAATACCCCTTAATTTGAAATTTTTTTCAATTTTTAAAGTTTTTTTCAAAAAATGCCATTTTCTCGGGTTTCCTGCGCATTTCAGCACGTCAAATAAACTTCACTAAACCCCCTGGGGTAATTTTTGACGAGGAATCGAATGCGCCCACTCTCGTTTCATGAAACGAGAGTTAAATTTTTGAAGAAATTAAATTTTTAATCTCATAAAAACAAACATTTTTAGCAAAAAAAATAATTGTAAAACTTAAAAAAAGTTTAGAACCAAAAACATTGATTTTTGACTATGGCCAACAAGAGAACAGAAACCAAAAGGCACGCAGCCCCCGCCGGAAGAGGGGTCTGCGTTAAATTGCCATGGAACCGACCAGAACCCTCAAAATTAAATTTTACGACCCCCTTATGGGACCCTTGGCTATCCGTTCATTTTCAGCTACATGTTCATGTTCAAGAGGATTACATATCAATTGGCAAAGATTTTTCCAAAGATTTCAAATCCATAGCCTAGTGGTCTAAGGCTTCGACGGTTTTTTCATAAAAATCCGAAAATGTTTGATTTTCGCTTCAATACACCGATTCCTTCCCTGAATCAAGGCCAAGGAAGCGTTTTCACAATTTGGAAGTGCGTGGAATTGATTCCATTTTTAGGGGTAATAGAATTACCCCTAAAAATGATCATTTTAGAAAAAATTTTTTCATGAAATAGTCCATAATTTATGAAATAGTCCCTTTAAAAAAAGCAAACAAGGGTGAATCAGCGACTTTTGAAATCATGTCACGAAGACTGGCACTAAAAATCTCCTTATCAATTATTGCAGGATGCATGAATATTTATTAAATAAAAAGGCAAATAGTTTTAATCATAAAATTTCGAAATATATTTAGAAGAAGAATATACAACAAATTTTTTCTAGCCAATACATTGCTTATATTTTATCGGAATAATACTTACTAGCTTTAAAAGGCCGCCTCAGCGGCCTTTTAAAGTTCTAAAAAAATCTTCTTGAAAGTTCTGATAAGGAAACCGCAAGGTCGGCCACAAAAATTTTTCACCGAAAACAAGCGTAAACGATAGGAGGCAGCTTAAAACGGTATAATATGTCAAAATTTTGGTCCCATATGCCTTTTTCATCGAGATAAAAAATAATGTTATGATACAAAAACAAATCAACTCAGCAGGGATCGATCCCGTGTCGTTTAAATGCAAAGACGGGAACACATCCACTGCACCATTGCTCTTTGTCGTCAAGGGAAACAAACTTTTGATATATAAGTTAAAAAATTTTAAATACGATTTTTATTAAAAATATTTTTTTACTCAAAAACTATTTTTATATCAAAAGTTTGGTTTCCATGAAAATAAGTAACAATGGTACAGTGGAAGTGTTACTGTCTTTGGAGTTAAACAACACGGGTTCGACTCCCTGTTGAGTCGATTTGTTTTTGCATCATAACATTATTTTTTTATCTCGATGAAAACGCCTATGGGACCAAAATTTTGACATATTATACCGTTTTGAGCTGCCTCCTATCGTTTACGCTTGTTTTCGGTGAAAAAATTTTTGTCTCAGACCTTGCGGATTTTAAAAAAAATTTTTATTTTTTTTGTTGAAAAAAATCATTTCAACAATAAAAAAATTTTTTACAAGTGACCCTTTAGGGGTAATTTTATGCGAGGAATCGATTGCGCGCACTCCCGGACCGTGAAAACGCTTCCTTGACCCTGATTCAGGAAAGGAATCTGTGTATTGAAGCGAAAGTCAAACATTTTCGGATTTTTATGAGAAAACCGTCGATTCTTAGGTTTTTCTAGACGGGGAATCGATTGCGCGCACTC
>JAQGBS010002310.1:0-13404 GCA_034698545.1 Acrobeloides obliquus | reverse complement strand
AAAAACTTTCTGCATGGAGAAGTTCATAAAAAGCTCCTTGTAAAGCGACCTAAAATTTTTTATATAGTTTATAGAACCGAGAGACCGAGCGCTTGCGGCGCTAGGAGCTGTCGCGCTTTCGGCACTCCGACACGAATGGCGGCGCCTCGTTAAGTCACGAGTAGCGGCATCTTCGGCGCCGCGTTACTCTAAGAGTAGAGGCGCATTCGGTGCCATACTCCTATACCAAGTAAATTTTATGAAAAATTTAGGAGTAAATAATTTTATACTCATTGATTTTTCATACTCATGAATAATTTTTTCTAAAAAATAACCTCGAATTCTTGTTCCCCATAGCCGAAAACCCCAAACCGTAATTAACCGATTTGGATACAAAATTAATACTCAACAATTATTCAATACTGTAGAATTGCCATAATGCAAAAGCGATCCAAGACAAATAAGGGGTACCCCGGAAAAAATTATTTCCTGAGGCTCAGAACCTCATCGAGGTGTCATTTCCGCCTAATTTTTCAAGCTGAACACATCCCTGCAATCCTCCCACTGTTTGGTATTAACGGTAAAAAGTTAGTCCATACAAACAAATAAATATTACTCGTTTAAGTTATAAGAAATAAAAAGTTTTATATATGAAAAATGAACTTACCCCCATATATCCCATAGATTCGTCATCACCATTAGTTGTTTCTGGTGGTTTAGTTTCATAATCATTTTCATAACCTAAAAAATAAGTCTGAAATTTTTGAACTTTTTACTAACCAGAAACAATTTGTGTCCATGTTATATCTTGCGGCAATTTTACTGGAATCGCATGAGTTTTAGCTGCTATCAAATGTCCTTTTACAATATCCGTTTCTGTATAATCTAGCGCTTCATTGTAAGCTTCCTAAGTTAGAAATCTTGTTCAAAAAATTCAAAAATGACAATAAACTTCTCTGCTTCGGCCTTTTAGCAAAGCTGCCAGAGCTATCACATAAACTACAGAAGCATCCCAAGCAACTGGGTTAGAATGAGTAATTTGGGTGTCTAGGGTGGCCAGACGACGGAGCCTAAAAATTTTTACAGAATGTTACAGGGTTTGACGGAAAGTTAGAATTTCGACCTTGACACTTTTCCTATGGGACTTCCTTGACACTTTTCACATGGGATTACCTTGACACTTTCCCTATGGGACTACCTTGACACTTTTCCTATGGACTACCTTGACACTTTTCATATGGAACTACCTTGTCACTTTTCCTTTGGGATTACCTTGAAACTTTTACTATGGCACTACCTTCACACTTTTCCTTTGGAACTACCTAGAGGGGCGCTAATTTTAAAGACTGCGTATGTGGGATTTTATATTTTTGCCACCTTTTTGCGAAGGGTGGTACTTACTCTTCAAGAGAAACATTTCTAAAAGCAATAGCTAACGGTGAAATTCTCATGAGTGCACCATTGCTAAGACTATGACCATTATATTTCTTAACATTTGATTGAATTTCTTCATAAATTTTCTGCTTTTCCTCGTCAGTAAAAGTAACCCTCCAATTTGGATTTACAACTTTATCTAAAATCAGATCTGATATTTTAATTTATACCTGGGAAGGGAGTTCAGAAATGGATCCTACCGTCGTAAAAAATTCAAGTTTGTCCCTTTACACCATCGCAATTTTTTGGAAAA
The DNA here is from genome assembly GCA_034698545.1 of Acrobeloides obliquus. Lineage (NCBI taxonomy): Eukaryota > Metazoa > Nematoda > Chromadorea > Rhabditida > Cephalobidae > Acrobeloides > Acrobeloides obliquus. The sequence goes on along the minus strand of JAQGBS010002310.1, from coordinate 11,738 downwards.
TATGAACCCCCTGTCCAGGTATGTTTTAATCATCTTTTTTATTATCGATGTATACCTTCATTTTCCTTAATAAAATTTGCCAAATCTTCTCCAGTTAAGCCCGTATTAGCATAAAAAGTATTCATAAGTGCTAATAGTGTTGTCCTTCCTACTGTGAAAGGGCCAGTTTGCATCCAATAAGCATACGATATAGCGACATCGATTTGATCATACTTTTGTTTTTCGATTATAGATCTAGATAGACATAGGGCCAGTTCTGAGTCATCGGTGAACTAAATGGCAATGTACAGTTTTTTATAAAGCATTTTCTTAGAGGTGTATAGAACCAAGACAAACTGATCTAGGCCAAAACCGCAGTCCTGGCCTGCCCTAAGCCGCTCAAGTTTTGACGAGTCAGGCAAGACCAAAAACCAAGGGAGAAAATTTTTTGATTTTTCCAGGAATGAGGATGTACACACCCTGCACCCCTTTAATTACGCCACTGCTTAAAATTTAAAAAAAAATTCAGACACATAAAGGACCCCTTATGTTTTTTGAAAAAAATCAGCCTTTTTGGGGAATTGACCCCCCCCCCCCGACCCTTCTTCCTACGCCACTGCCTTTTCCCCCTACCATTCTGAATTTTGCTATCTACTGGTCCGAATTTTCCCTATCTCTTGACAGTGCACTAATTTTATGTATTGCTCTTACTTGGCCAGGTTTCACACCAAAACCTCCTCCACCCAGCATCGGTAAAAATGGCTTAAATACACCAACAATGTCAGTTTTCTTATCTTCATTAACAGTATGCTTGGCTTGTTCAGCAGCTTGAAACTCATACCGACACCCTAATGCATCTCCAATAAATTGGCCATAAAAAGCGCCCCAAATTCGCTTCATTTCGGCTTCATCAATTTGGGGAAGATCCATTTAAACAAATTATATTAAAAAAATAAATTTAGAAAACTCAACACTTGTAACACAAATCTTCAAATGATTTTGAAATGACAAAAAATAGTGTAAAACTAAAAATGCTGCCGCATCACCTATTTCGTCAAATTCTACGCGGTCTAAACAAGAAATGGGTATTATTAATACATATACGCAGAGTTGATGAAAGAAAATGATTAAATAAAACTAGTAAAAATGTGTAATTTAAAGATTCTTAAGGGTAGTGCGTAGGGTTTGGAAAACCTTTATCTCCAAATAATTGTTCCAATTATTTGGGAATTAGTTGTTATTTGGAAGAGATCCTTTTTTCACAAATAATTGGTCCAAATTATTTGGAATTATTTGTTATTATTTGGCAAAATATTATAGGAAACTGTGCCCTTTTCTGTAACTTTATTCTAACTTTAATCAAAATTTTACTGCAAAAAAACCAAAAAATCATTTAACAAGTAAGAAATCAAATTTCAATATTTATATTGGATTAATTGCAGAGCTCGATTAAGGAAAATTACCTGTACCGCTTTCTCGGGTTTGAGATGAAGACGATTAAAAATGAATACATTTCTGGTTGTTGAGAAGACACTTTCACTCGCAATTGTAGTAGATGGAGGAGCCAGAAAGCGTTGAGAAATAACAGATAGAATCGGAAATTCTTTCTCATTTGACTTTCAATAATCTATTGCGTCAATTTCGAGTAGTTCTCTTGATCGATTACAGTAGTATTGAATTCAGTCACTAAGTTATTTGAAGATAGCAGTTTATTAGCAGCTAAAAACTAAGATAAATATGCAACAAAACAAAATAAAAAGACCTTTTTTATCGAAATCGACTAGAAATTTTGAAAAACTATCCATAAGTCTTGGCGGTTGTTTTGGAGCCGAATCAACTTCCACTTGAATTTTATCAATCCCTAAGAGAAGTTAGTTAAAAAAAAGTTTAAAAAACTAACCTCCTCCATCATTTACAACAAATTTTGCGATTTAGTTCTTTTTGGCCGATAACTTTCTCTTGTTTTCCAGTTTTCCATTGTAAACTTAAAATTAAGGAATTTTAGTAAGTGCTCAAAAACATCTAGACAAAATAAGGATTGAAAAAATGGACTGACAAGGGAAGGTCACCAATTGATGGTGCGATTTTCCAAAAAGCTTCCTATAGATAATTAGAGTACCACGAGAAACATCGAAAAAATTAGTTTTAGCTGATTACGGGACTTACACGGAGACTTAGGGCCATTTTAGTGCTTTTTGGGGTCAAAAACAAAATGTGGTCCCAAATATACCTTTATAACTTTTTTACCATTAAAAGCTTTTTTGATAATTCTTTTTGCATCTATTAGAGGATGAAAAGACAAAAATTATGGTGCATTAACTTTGGCCGTACCTTTGTCTTCATGTATAAAAACGTCTTACAAAAATGATACCATTTTTCTTAAGAAAAATTGAACTTCAAGAGGTCTCAATTCGACTTTATTTTGCTCAAATAGACTTTAAATCAAAATTATCGGCTTCCGCAAAATTTCCGTCCACAAAAGTCCGTCCGCAAATGTCCTGTCCGCAAAAGTCCGTCCGCAAATGTCCCGTCCGCAAAAGTCCGTCCGCAAGGGTCTCACCGCCGATTTTTTGAAATGAAAATCAATTTTTAGCTTTCTGGCTGGTTGAAAAACCTATTTTCGCCTCAAAAATCATGTTTTCTGCCTTTGGGAAGCATTTTATCGCTTCGAAAATATCAAATTCAGACTCCCCGTACGTTTATACCCGTACAAGGGTCATCGCCAGAAAAATATCTTTTAGAAATTTTTCACATGTGTGACCCCCTCCTTGTAATGTACTAGATTGACTCTATGTTTTTTCTTTTGTGATCCATCAAACGGTTTTACAATCAATTGATTGATTTTATTGTTTATTACACGAGAAGAGTCGAAAAAGTTGGCGCTCAATAATTTGTGGATAAGGAAGCCGACAGTCCGATCTGGCAAGTTAAGCATCGTTGAGATCTCCAGGTTTGATCCCGTGAGGGTAAAACTTTTTCTATCTTAATAATTTACTAAAATTTCTTAAATATTTATTCGAAATAAAGTATGTACATAAAACTGTACAAAAGAGAAATTTTGCAATTTTAAATTATTGAGAATTTGAATTTCTGACGCTATTGCCCGTATTTATCTTTGCTCAGGTGGGATTTTGTTGGTCAGAAATGGATTTGGACCATAACTCATTTGATTGGGATTTATATCAGCACCATAACCAGGTTGCTGTACTTGTCCAGTTTGATCGTATTGTCCAGGTTGTCTAAATTGATTCTGTGGGAAACCCGGTTGTCCTTGACCATTAAATTGAGTTTCTCCGTTAACAGGTGAGATTCCGCCTGGGTTAACACATCTTGTTGGGCATGGTGGAGTTAGACATGGTAAAGTTTCACAATTTAGTCCAGGAGGGCAATTACAACCTAAAATTGTATTAAGATTATTTGCAGAAAAAATAGGACAAACTTGAATTTGTAGACGAAGTTGAATTGCATTCATTTAAATCCACACATCTGCTATTGTTGCTTCGTACTTTATCCGGCCGGCATACACAACGACCTTGTTGAACAAATGGTCCATAACTTCCAATTCCTAGAGGTGATGGAGCTAAAGTTGTGGTAAATGTTGAAGGGCATTGTTGAGTCGAACAAATAAACTAAAAAATATGAGTGTTTTGAAAGTTTAAGATTCAGTATGATGGAGCAAATGATGTCATTTGCTCTTTCACCATCGGTGCTGAACTTTTATCTTGGCGGAAAATGAAATGTTTATGTAGGTTGTGTAAAGACATATTATTTTTTATCAACGTTCTTACATTTGGCACTTGACAAGTTTTCTCACATGGATTACATGGCTGCCAAATTTCATTTTCTTTACATGATCCTGAACCATTAGCAGGAATCATCGGGCCTCCAGGATTTATTTTTAAGCCTCCGAGTGGGTTGGTAGTTGTTGCGTTGATCTTCATTGGGATACCAATTGGCACTTGTCTCTTTTCTCTATCATCACTGCTTCCAGATCCTAATTGGTTAGCTGAAATCATCGGCCTTCCCAAAGTAATATTAGAACAGTGTTTTTGTGAGACACAGTCTCCAGTAAGGTTGTTTCTCACAAATCGTTTTTTACACTGACATCTTGCGGGTAGGCACACAAAAGCTGTCATATTTGATCCCATGGTGCAAATTGGCTACAAAAATTTTTTTAGTTTAAGTTTAGATAAAGATACCGTTTGATTATCACAAGTTGGTTCACAAGTTCCACATTGGACCCATTTTTCATTTTTTGGACACCTTGGACGAGATGCTAAAATATAACTCTTTTCAGGCGAGAAAGAAAAAAGTGTCGGCAATGTCGCGCTGAGGATAAAGAAGCCAACTGCGAAATGCTTATTAGCATCAAAACAAGGTTCTTATCAAAAACTTATAAACTGCTTTAAGTCAAAACATTTTTACATCTGGCAAGTTAAGCAACGTTGAGGCTGCCAGGTCTCAACGTTGCTTAACTTGCCAGATCAGACCGTCGGTTTCTTTTTCCACTGCGCTAGATTTCCAACACTTTTTTCTTTTCGCCGGGAAGATTATAACTTCTATTTTTTGACCAAGAAGTCTCCTCGTCCCGCATCCTCATCGAATATTTGAAAAATAGATTCCTGAACAACTGTTGCCATTCCGTTCAATAAAAAATTTACTCGTATTATTTTGCGCTTTAACAACATAGCCGATTAGACAAAGCATAACAGCATACAAAAATATTTCGGTCTTCATTTTATAGAAACTTCTAAAACAACAAAATTGATCTGCCCACTAAAATCTTCATTCCCTTTTATAGCGAAATTTATGCAATTTAATGATCCGAAAATAAGATTATTTTTGATCAATCTAGAATTAAGCCTTGAATCATCCATCGTAAAATTTTGGTAACCAAACAAATGCGTCACTCAAACATAAATTTTATTTTTAAAAACAAGCTTAACAAATATTCAAATTTGTTTGTTTCTAAAAATATCCCATTAGACTTTTAAAGGTTATAAAAATGTTTGATCGACTATTTGAAGATCAATCATCGAAATTTGATTGTTAGCCATAAAAATGATTAACTGATTTTGTTTGAATAGATGTGATGTTATTTGTTAATCCAAAAGTAGGAGATGAATATTTTTCAGAATTGTCGGCATAAATATTTATCCATTTTTTAGCAGAATAGTTGTGTAGTATAAAGTACAAACACCCCCGAAAATTTAGACTTTTTGCGAGCGAAAAACTTATTTTGGTCCTCCCTTATGTTTTTTCAAAATTTTTTGTATCCTCCCTTCCCCTACCACTCGTCCTTGGACCTTCCGCTTTTATAGTCATTCATACATCTATCATGAGGGTCCGTCTACTCTCTCCAATTCATTCATCATATACATACAATTTTTCTTTGAATGCATTAATTTTTTATCATGTACCCCCTGAAAGATCATTCATCCATCCATCCATCCTGAGGGTCGGTGTACCCCTACTGGTAAACTATGTCTACATCCTTGCCCCCCTCCCTCCCGAGAGATAGGGCCCCGACCAATGTATTCGAGGGTCTAGGGGGCTTTGGTGGCCAAGAAGGAGACAAGTTTGTCCTCTGGTCCAGAATCACGCGGAACATAGATAGCTTCGTAATTCAGAGTTAATTTCAATTTTTATGATTACTTTATTTAAAATTTCATTCGATTTGTATGCCTGCAATTTGTGGCAATAAAACATCAACATCTTTAATACAGAAAATTTCCATAGGCATTTTGGATCTTTCCCTATTTCTACACCCCAAATATGGTTCAGCGTTTCTAACTGTTTCGATCCATTCATGTGGGATGCCATCAACGCCAAAATATGCACCGAGAAGAGCTGCTGCTATACATCCATTTGTATCTGTATCACTTCCTCTAGTTATGACATTTTCTAAGCCAGATGAAAAACTTTTTGCATGGAGAAGTTCATAAAAAGCTCCTTGTAAAGCGATCTAAAAATTTTTATATACCGTATTCTCTCTAATAGAAGCACCGGTGCTTCTATTTTTCAATCCCTCCGTCAGGGGGTGCTTCAATTAGAGGGGTGCTTCAAAAAGAGGGGGTGCTTCTATTTTTCAAAACACTATTCAAACAATAGTTCCACAACAAAAACTTTAAACTTTCATTTACTCCCACTAGGGGAGCATCAAAATAAACAGGTATATTTCTCTTTGAAGGCGTAGGATCTTGATCGGTTTCAGATCGCTCGACATTTTTGAAACTAACAAAAATGAGCAAAAAGTAGATCATTGAAAAAACATTCTCCTTATACAGATTTTTTTGTTAAGACAGAATTTATGAGGGGGGGGGGTGCTTCAATTAGAGGGGTGCTTCTATTTTTTAATCCCTCCGTCAGGGGTGCTTCAATTAGAGGGGTGCTTCTATTAGAGAGAATACGGTAGTTTATAGAACCGAGAGACCGAACGCCTGCGGCGATCGGGGCTGTAGCGCCTTCAAATGGCGGCGTCTCGCTACGTCACAAGTAGCAGTGTCTTCGGCGCCGCGCTACTTCAAGAGTAGAGGCGCCTTTGACTCCGCACTCCGACACCAAGGAAGTTTTATGAAAAACTTAAGGATACTGCTTAATTTTTCATACTCATGGATAATTTTTTCGGAAAAATAACCTCGGATTCTTGTTCCTCATAGCCGAAAACCCCAAACCGTAGTTAACCGATTTGGACGCAAAATTAATATTCAACAATTATTCAATACTGTAGAATTGCCGTAATGCAAAAGCTATTCAAGGCAAATAAGGGGTACTTTTAAATCAAAATTATCGGCTTTCGCAAAATTTCCACAAAAGTCCGTCCGCAAATGTCCTGTCCGTAAATGTCCGTTCGCAAATGTCCGTCCGCAAGTGTCTCACCGCCGATTTTTTTCTATCTTAATAATTTACTAAGATTTCTTAAATATTTATGCGAAATAAAATATGTACATAAAACTGTACAAAAGAGATATTTTGCAATTTTAAATTATTGAGCATTTGAATTTCTGACACTATTGCCTGTATTCAAGCTTTGCCCAGGTGCGATGTTGTTGGGCAGGAATGGATTTGCGTTAAAACCCATTTGATTGGGATTTCCATTAGCACCAAATCCTTGTAAACCAGGTTGCTGTACTTGTCCAGATTGATCAAATCGTCCAGGTTGTCTAAATTGAGTCTGTGGGAAACCTGGTTGTCCTTGACCATTAAATTGAGCTCCTCCGTTAACAGGTGGGACTCCGCCTCGGTTAACACATCTAGTTGGACATGGTGGAGTTAGACATGGTAAAGTTTCACAATTTAGTCCAGGAGGACAATTACAGGCTAAAATTGTATTTAGATTTTTGCAGAAAAAATAGGACAAACTTGAATTTGTAGATGAAGTTGAATTGCATTCATTTAAATCCACACATCTGCCATTGTTGCTTCGTACTTTATCCGGCCGGCATACACAACGACCTTGTTGAACAAATGGTCCATAACTTCCAATTCCTAGAGGTGATGGAGCTAAAGTTGTGGTAAATGTTGAAGGACATTGTTGAGTTGGACAAATAAACTAAAAAATATGTGTATTTTGAAAATTTAAGATTCAGTATGATGGAGCAAATGATGTCATTTGCTCCTTCACCATTGGTGCTAAATTTTTTATCTTGGCGGAAAATGAAATGTTTATGTAGATTGTGTAAAGACATGTTATTTTTTATCAACGTTCTTACATTTGGCACTTGACAAGTTTTCTCACATGGATTACATGTCTGCCAAATTTCATTTTCTTTACATGATCCTGGACCATTAGCAGGAATCATCGGACCTCCAGGGTTTATTTGCAGAGCTCCAGGTGGGAATGTAGTCGATGTGCCGATCTGTACTGGGATACCAATTGGTGCTTGTCTCTTTCCTCGTGTAATATTAGAACATTGTTTTCGTGAGACACATTCACCAGTAAGGTTGTTCCTCACAAATTGTTTTTTACACTGACATCTTGCGGGTAGGCACACAAAAGCTGTCATATTTGATCCCATGGTGCAAATTGGCTACAAAAAGTTTTTTAGTTTAAGTTCAAATAAAGATACCGTTTGATTATCACAAGTAGGTTCACAAGTTCCACATTGGACCCATTTCTCTCTTTTTGGACATCTTGGATGAGATGCTAAAATATTACTCTTTTCAAAAAAATATTACTCTTTTTCTTTTTTTTGAGAAAAAAAGTGTCGGCAATGTTGCGCTGTGAATAAAGAAGCCAACCTATATAGAGCACAATGCTTATTTGCCTCGAAACAAGATCCTTATCAAAAACTTACAAACTGCTTTAAGTCAAAACATTTTTACATCTGGCAAGTTAAGCATCGTTACCAGGTTCGATCTCGCTAAGGTAAAACTTTTGATTTTCAAGAAAATAATTATAGGTAAAAATAAATTTGGCCTGTTAGAAATAGAAAATTTGTTTATTTTTAATTTTTGAAAATCAAAAGTTTTGTACTTAGCAGATAGAACCTGATGATCTCTCAAAGCTAAGTACAAATCATTAGGTTCTTAGCGGATAAAACCTGATAACCTCAACGTTGCTTAACTTGCCAGATCGGACAGTCGGCTGCTGTACCCACTGCGCTAGATTGCCGACAATTTTTTCTTTTGGTCGGGAAGATTATAACTTCTATTTTTTGGCCAAGAAGTGTTCTCGTCCCTCATCCTCATCGAATATTTGAAAAATAGATTCCTGAACAACTGTTGCCATTCCGTTCAATAAAAAATTTACTCGTATTATTTTGCGCTTCAACAACATAGTCGACTAGACAAAGCATAACAACATACAAAAATATTTCGGTCTTCATTTTATAGAAACCTCTAAAACAACAAAATTGATCTGCTCACTAAAACCTTCATCCCCTTTTATAGCGATTTTATGCGATTTTTAATGATCCACCAAAACAAGATTGTTTACGATCAGTCTAGGATTAAGCCTTGAATCATCCATCGTTAACGTTTCGATAATCAAACAAATGCGTCACGTAAACATAAATTGTTATTTTCAAAAACAAGCTTAATTAATATTCAAATTTCGTGTTCTAAAAATATCCCATCAGACTTTTAAAGGTTACAAAAATGTTGCTCGATTTTTTGAAGATCAATCATCGAAATTTGATTGTTAGCCATAAAAATGATTATCTGATTTTGTTTGAATAGATGTGATGTTATTTTTTAATCCAAAAGCAGGAGACCCAAAAATTTTAATGGACAAAGTGTACCTTAATTAAATCCGATTTTTACAATCAAGGTGTCGTTGGAAGCTGGTGATCTGCGCTACATAATGGTATATTAACTTTCCCAAAACATCAGTTTTTTGCTGATAAAATTACGTTTTTCTAAAAAAACTCCCTAAAATCCGACCCCCAAAAATGTCGTTTTTGGCACTAAAACCTATCATAGATGTCTGGTTGGGCTTAGATTGTCTTATAATAAGTTGAAGCAAAATCTCCCCTATCATTCTATGAACAAGTTAAGAAAAAAAGCGATCCCTCCAAAATGTCTCCATGTCTCCAACTGAAGGAGGTAAAAAATTGAAAATTCTTTAAATTGACGAAATTTGTCATAATTTATATATTTTCGGAAAATTCATGAAAAATGGGAGCATTTTTTGTTTTTAAGTAAATTCTGAATGCTAGCGTTGTCGAGATAATCGCGTTTGAAGTTGGCGATTTTTTACATTTTAAATTCCCGCCAAAGACCCTGATTATCTTTTTTTCTTAAATTGTTCATAGAAAGTAGGGGAGATTTTGCTGCAACTTTTTATAGAACAATCTAAGCCCAACCAGACATCTATTTTAGTGCCAAAAACGACATTTTTGGGGTCGGATTTTAGGGAGTTTTTGTTAGAAAAACGTAATTTTATCAGCAAAAAATGATGTTTTGGGAAAGTTTATACCATTATGTAGCGCAGATCACCAGCTTCCCAACGACACTTTGATTGTAAAAATCGAATTTAATTAAGGTACACTTTGTCCATTAAAACTTTTGGGTAAAAATGGCAATATGGCCAAATAGCCCATATGCATATCTCCGGAACCACGAAGGCTACAAGGCTAATTCCAACAGTGTTTGCACTTACTCACCAAGTATATAAAAAACATTACTAGTTGGGGTCGGACGAGAATTTTTTTTCTGCAATGTCGTCTGGAAGCTTCGAGTGTTCAAGAAAGTGTCTCTTAAGTGTTATTCTGCTTAACGCGAAAATTTTCCTATTAAGTAGAATTATTCTTAATTTTTCGTATTTTTCGCATCTTAAAATTTAAGAAATGAAAATCCTACTTTTTTTCTGAGCGTGTGAGATGTTGTTGGTTAGATATGGATTTGGATCATAACTCATTTGATTGGGATTTGGACCATAACCCATTTGATAGGGACTACCATAAGTAGGTGGTTGTACTTGTCCAGTTTGATCGTATTGTCTATCTTGTCTAAATTGAGTCTGTGGGAAACCCGGTTGTCCTTGCGCTTCAACAACATAGTCAATTAGACAAAACATAACAACATACAAAAATATTTCGTTCTTCATTTTATAGAAACCTCTAAATATAGAAACAACAAAACTGATCTTCTCATTAAAACCTTCATCCCCTTTTATAGCGATTTTTAATGATCTACCAAAACAAGATTGTTTATGATCAGTCTGGGGTTAACCCCCTCATTACCGTTAAAATTTCGATAATTAGCCATGTGACGTAATTTTTTAATCCAAAAGTAGAAGATGAATATTTTTCAGAATTGTCGGGATAAATATTTATCAGTTTTTTGTAGAATGATCGTTCAGTACGAAGTACAACCGGTCGAGAGAATGTTTGCAATAATGAGTAATGAGAGGCCGACCTGCTGTACAGGGGTACCAAAAAGTTGGATTCAAAAACGGACTCGTGTTCAGCAACCCCGAAAACCTAAGCTATACCACGGTTTCAAAAATTGATTCGAATTTTCGTTACTATGACCACCCCAGGTTCGATATTTCGGGACATGGTCTCTTAAATTTCTAGCATTTTGTTAAGGTGGAGAAAATCGACTCTGAAAACTTAAAAGTAATTTTTGAAAATGTTAGGATCAACGGATTTCGAAAATTTTTATTAACATTTATTTGACCATTGTTCAGCTACCATTTAAAAAAACCGCAAAGAAATTCGTTAAAGGAGGTGCGAGAAGGACTGAAAACATTGATGTTGCAGACCAAAATGAACGCTCTGCACAAGGTGGATCAATAAGTCTTTTCGCCTCTAAAAATTTTTTTAACAAGTGACTCTCTAGGGGTAATTTTATGCGGGGAATCGTTTGCGCGCATTCCCGAATCTTGAAAACACTTCCTTGACCCTGATTCAGGGAAAGAATTGGTGTATAGAAGCAAAAATCAAATAAATACTATCGTTAGAATACCCTATTTTATGGACATAACACAAAAAATGGCTAAAATTGAAAAACAAAGAACAGGCTTCTTCGGGTTAATCCCCTCGTAAGGGAACCTTCTGGTGGTCAAAGTCAAAAAATTCTTTCGGATTCGAGTTCCCCATACCGAAAAACCCCTTCCTTGATCCTGATTGAAAGAACCAAAAAATTGCACTTTCAATGCTTGAAAATTCTTGTTTCATTGATTCCTTCTCTGAATCAGGGTCAAGGAAACGTTTTCAAGGTTCGGGAATGCAATCGATTTCTCGCATAAAATTACCCCTAAAGGGTCACTTGTTAAAAAATTTTCTACCCGGCTCTGTTTTGAACCCCCTTTA
>JAQGBS010002309.1:0-13411 GCA_034698545.1 Acrobeloides obliquus | reverse complement strand
CTTAGTGGAAGAAAATCCATATTCGAATCGATAAATTTCTTTAGGAGATTGCTTATGAGCTGGCATTTTTCAAGTTCTTCACGCTCTAGGAATTTTAGAATGTCTAGTAAAACATCTGGCTGTAATGTTTGGATGAAATGGGTCATTAGAAGTAGTTCAATAAAATATTAAGAATAAAAATAACAGTGTTAAAATTAATATTATTAAAAAATAAAAAATCACAAATAAGATTTTTTTAAATTATATTTCCAATATTGAAAATAAAATTGTTTTAAAATAAATTTGACATTAAAAAGAAATCTTTTAAACCAAAATTTAATTTTTTATCAAATGTCAATATAAAGAGGAATAAAACAGGCAAAATGTAAACATTTATTAAAGGGAGTGCGGTTTGAGGTCACTTCGTGAAAATGAAGTCCAAAATAGGGAAGGGTAGAAAATTTTTTTAAATCTTTTAACAAGTGACCCCTTAGGGGTAATTTTATGCGGGGAATCGATTGCGCGCACTCCCGAACCTTAAAAATGCGATTCCCCGCATAAAATTACCCTAAGGGGTCACTTGTTAAAAATTTTTTTTAAATTTTCTACTTTTCCCTATTTTGAACCCCACTTTTCATGAAGTAACCTCAAATCGCACCCCCCCCCTTTAAGAAAACAGAGTAAATTAGCCTACTATTGAATTGATCTAAAAGTAATGCAACTTTTTACAGGGTGATAAAAAAAGAGAATTTTGCGATTTTTTCAAAAAATTTCAAGTTTTTTAATTGTCGCCAAAATAACCCTAGCTCCCGGTACTTTCTTTTAATTCTTAAACATGCGGAGTAACACAATTCTGAAGAGTGAATTCAAAAATACCGATTTTTGCTTTTTGTTGTCGTTTTTTCTTTTTAGGCTCCTATTCCGTTCAATAATTTATTTTCGTAAAAAATCAAATATAGCTCAAAACCCTCACTCGAAAATGTCGACACCAAATAATGAGAATGGGCAGGTATATTATTTATTTTTAAAATTGTTAAGTCTAATTTTATAGGAATTAATAAACAAGGAAGAAGGTTTAATTGAACAGCTTAAAAATGGTTTATTAAAAGCTTCCGAAAATTCATCTCAAAATCAAAGCATCCCAGTTAAAATAAACAAGAATGAAAAATCATCAGAAGTACAAGATACGGTCGACCCTTGATTATATGTCACTCTGGACAGGGCTCAGAGTGGCCGATTATCAAGAGTTGCTTCTTATCGAGGGATTTTTTTATCGAATTCAACCCGCCGGAATCTGATCTAGGGTGGCGGTTTATGGTGCTCTGTTATCAGGGGAAGGGACTGTTATAGAGGGTCGACTACAGGGATGCACTTTTTGTTTATCCGGATGAACAACGGACAATACCTTGACGGACAAGTCGGACAACTAATGGGATGGACAAGGCTTGTCCGCCTCATCTTGACCGCAGATAAGCCTTTTCCGTCCCACTCGATATTCGGAAAGCTCGTGAAAAATTGAGCATTTTTTGTTTTTAAGACATGTCCTGAATCGCTAACGGTTTCGAGATAATCGTGTGTAAAGTTGGCGAAATTTGAAATTTGTGTATTACAACGAAAACATGTATGTGCATGTTTCTGCAGAAAACTTAACTTGCATAAATTAAAAGTTGTTTATTGAAGCGATTAATCAGATATTTTGTATAATCGCTTCAATAAATAACCTTTAATTGATGCAAGTTAAAAATTGTAGTAGAAGCATGCACGTACATGTTTTCGTTGTAATATACAGATTTCAAATTTCGCCAACTTCACAAGCGATTATCTCGAAACCGTTAGCAATTCAGGACATGCCGTAAAAACAAAAAATGCCCCATTTTTCATGAAATTTCCGAATATCAAAAAAATGCAATTTTTTCCGCTCGAACTGGTCCTTTAAGGTATCATCACAAGTTCAAATTTCGCTAGTAAGCAATCATATTAAAGAAGATGAGTACCGTATCATGAGTACCATATCATAGGGTTTTGGAGGTTTGACCTTTGGCCGAGTGGTTAAAGTGACAGATTTGCAGTTTATAGGTCGCGGATTCGAATCCCGCTTCAAAATTAAAGTTGTCCAAATTCCATGAACTGGTCCTTTAAGGTATCATCACAAGTTCAAATTTCGCTAGTAAGCAATCATATTAAAGAAGATTTTAAACCAATTGGAATTGTGGAAAGACCAGATAATTACTTCAAAAATATTAGGCTCTTCACTAAATACACGGCTTTTCGTCAAGAGAAAATTTTGGTATTTTATTTGAAAGTTATCTTTTCCGTATTAATTTTATTCCAAACACTCTTAATACTTTTATATTTATTTTAACCTTTGTGGAGCACGGCGTAGCAAAATTCCGAAAAAGTGTTGACAAGGGTCAAAATTAAAAAATGTTGCCACTCGACTCCGCTCACCGAGTGCTTCAAAACGAGTACCCTATCATAGGGTTTTGGGAGTTTGACCTATGACCGAGTGGTTAAAGTGACAGATTTGCAGTTTATAGGTCGCGGGTTTGAATCCCGCTTCAAAATTAAAGTTGTCTAAATTCCATAAAAAATTTTGTACATCAATATTTTGGCCTCTAACGCACTTTGCTATAAGTTTTGGCCAATAAATACTTGCTGGAGCTATATAGCAAGGTAGGTTTTAACAAAGTTAAAATCATTATTACTATACAACTCCATCAAGTATTTATTAGCCAAAAAATGATAGCAAAGTACTTTAGAGGCTAAAATATGGCTATGCAAAATTTTTCATGGAATTTGGGCAACTTTAATTTGAAGCGGGATTCGAACCCGCGACCTATAAACTGTAAATCTGTCACTTTAGCCACTAGGCAATTCCTCCTGCGCCAACGGCGTTCAACTTTTTTGCGGGAAATGTCATGTAATAAATATTAATAAAATCTGACTTTTTTTATAAAGATTTGCTTTTTTTAAACGTACACGTGCGGATGGAAATGTTTGAGGAGTGTATAAGTGGGTCTTCGAAAATCCGATCTGATTGCACGACTAAAAAAAAGGTCGCGCTTTGCGAAATGCGTCGTTCATGGCCGCGCGTCATGCACGACCCCCTCCTCTCAACCCTTGCGCTATGCACGACCCCGGGTCTTCGTTCGAAGACTCTAAAAGACCCGTTGTACATGTGTGTTTTCATCGTTCAAAGAAAATATCATTTCCAGAAAAATAATCTCTTATAATGACTGTTTAATATTTCCAGTTAGCATGCATGTTTAGAAAAAAACAGATCGACCACTTTGCACGAATCGACTAATATGGGCGTCCCAAATGCTTTTAGCTCCCACCATATTCTTATAAAACTTATCGCAGTTTCTGTTGGTCTTCATCCTATTGTTACTTTTCCTCTTATATTATGTCATGCTAAACTTTATTGTATGCCTTTCTTGAGAAATGCGCAGGATTGCAACTCATCGGTTACTCAAGAACCATGTCCGACTCAAACCAAATGTGACTGTTCAATATCGTTAACATGTCCACCACAAAATGAATACCCTTCTTCTACAGAATGCCCTCCAACGTCTACATATCCAGAGACGGTAGCATGTCCTCCAGCTCCGGTGTGTAAAACTCCTGAAGCATGTCCTGAATGTCCGAAAACTCAACCAAAAAATGGCATTACACACACAAGGCCGATATGCGTATCTCCAAAACCATGTAGGCTGCGGAGCTAATTCCAACGACGTCTGCAATCACTAATCGAGTATACAAAAAATCATTACTATTTGGGGCTGAGCGTGAACCTTCCAACTTTGTCGCCTGGGATCTTCGACTTTTTAGGACAACGTCTCTTAAAACTCAACATTGAAACTCATAAAATTAAGCGCACACAAAATATTTTATGATAAATTGTTCCGGAATTTTCTCTCGAACATTGCGGAAACTTCTGTTCCTTGCCTACACGTGCATTTTGTTGCCCCGAGACATGCAAAAACACACTATTGAGTGGGTGTAAAAGTCGCACAACTCATTGACTTGGTTTAACCCACAAGCATTTGAACATTTGTCAGCTAGCGAAAAATAATAAAGCCTGGGCTTGTCCTTAGCTCATATCTTATTTTCATTTCACTGATTGAATTGATTTTTTTGTTAATTTTTTGAAGAATTGAAATGTTTGGTGATACCCAACAAAGAGCACGACCAAAATGTGGCTTTTGTGGAGAAGAAGTGGAAAAGAAAGATGAGATGGTGGTGGAAAGAAAGCCGAGTAGGTTTTCCAAAAGATGAGAAGGAGGCTAGGCCGGATGGGCCTTAGGCTAGGCAGGCGGTTGCAAGGATCTTTCACTTAAAATCTCGGGCTCTGATTGGCCTAAATCCTGTTTGAAAAAAGGATAAGCTTAACGGACCAATCACAATATACTCCACTCGGAAAAAACTTAAAGGACCAGGCCACTTGTCAATTACAATCATATTAAAAAGAGATACTCGGAAAGATCATGAAAAATGGAGCATTTTTTGTTTTTACGACATCATCTGAATCGTTTCCCCCATCGAGATAAATGCATTTGAAAATATGAATTCGCGTACATGTTATCGTTGTAATAATCAAACTTTTTTGAATTTTTTGTGAAAAAATCGTGAAAAAATAGCATCAATCAACAGAGAATGTTATGCTGAACAACTTTACTAATCTAAGTTTGCGTAAAAAATTATTTTCTCCGATCAAAATTGCAAAATAAGTTTAAATTTATACAGGGTTTTCGTTTCAATATACAAAAATTCAAAAAAGTTTGATTATTACAACGATAACATGTACACAAATTCATATTTTCAAATGCATTTATCTTGATGAGGAAAACGATTCAGAGGGTGCCGTAAAAACAACAAATGCTCAATTTTTCATGATCTTTCCGAATATATCATTTTTTCATATGGTTGTAACTGACTGGACTGGTCCTTTAATGTCGTTTGAAAATTTAATGACATTTGGATATAAAGTAATCATTCATATTTAGTCCACAAAAATTGTTTCAAATGTGGTGCGTGTGGCGACGAATGCAAAATTGGGCAGTCATTATCAGTTACTGTGGGAAAATATGGATGGTTTTTCTTTTGTGGAAAGCATAAACTTTTGTCACCAGGCGAGCGTGAAGAAGCTCTTCAAAAACGTGGCTTCCAACCAAAAGCAAAGAAATAATCATTAAAATATTTTAGAAATGTGTAGCATTATTAAAATTAAATAAAAAATTTTCCTTATCTTTCTCCTCATCCTTAAAGGGGGAGTCCAACTTATGGCCGGGTAGAAAATTTTTTGAAATTTAAAAAATGACATATTTGGGGTAACTTTATACAAGAAATCGATTGCGCCTAGTGTGAAAACACTTGCTTGACCCTGATTCAGGGAAATTGGGTCTGTATATTGAAGCGAAAATCGAATTTTATTGGCTTTTTAGCTTGAAATCACTTTTATGTGGTTAATTTTATGCGGGAAATTGCGCGCATTGCCGAAACGTGAAAACGCTTGCTTGACTCTGATTCAATTTCACTTCGATATACCGATTCCATTTCCATGAATTAGGGTCGAGCAAGCGTATTCACGTTTCGGCAATGTGCGCAATCGATTCCTCGCCTAAAATTACCCCCAGAAAAGTGATTTCAAACTAAAAATCCATTAAAATTCGATTGTCGCTTCAATATACAGATTCAATTTCCCTGAATCAAGGTCAAACAAGCGTTTCACGCTTCGGGAATAGGCGCAATTGATTTTCTGCATAAAATTACCCCCCCCCCTCAGATATGTCTTTTTTAAAATTTTCTACTCGGCCATAAGTTGGACTCCCCCTTTAAAAAATATGATCTTGGCTCTGTCAAGTTGGTTAAAGATATCCTTGTTGAGAAAATATTTTTATTTATGCTTTTATACAATAGTTTAAGCCAATGAACTGTTTGGCCTATCAAGTTTTTTATGATGATTTGAAAAAAATTTTCCATCTGATGGCGTAATTTTTACGGTGGGTAAAGGTGCCGAGCGGAGTCTAGGTCTGGCCATAACTGGCATTTCATCACCAATAATTGGAAAGGCTGCCAAGCAAGCAAGCTATAAGTTTAATAATTTTTTAAAAATCTATAGGGTAGTATAAAAATTATAACAACTTTTCTTATTCCTTTGCCGATAAATCGTGCAAGAGGGCTAGGTCAGACGTTAACAAACCCCACCCAAACCCCCCCCCCCAAATTTGGAGGGGGGGGGGTCAACCGATCACCAATTTTGGAAGTCGTCCGATCAATTTTTTTTTGAAAAGCCAACCGATCAAGGCTTAAGGGTTGACAAAATGCTCCTTTATGGTCAACCAATCAAGGATTCAAAATGTTGGGTGGGGGTATTGTTAACGTCTGGTCTAGATGATCAAAAAGGCCAACCCTGGGATTTTCCTATGCTAGGAATCAATTCACATCCTCGAAATCTAAAAATGCTCCGTTGATCCTGATTCAGAAAAGGGATTATCCAATCGTGTAGTTGCTTATCAATCGGAGTTGGAGTCAAGGAATCATGGTTGATAAAGCGGAGCAGAGTCTAGGTGTGGCCATAATTTAGGCTTCGAGACGTCGTGAAATCGATTTTCCGCATAGAAAAACTTCAATGAGTAGCTTTTTCGACCACCTAGCCCTTTTTGTACGATTTATCGCAAAGACTGGTTAAAAAAAGTTGCCACAATTTTTAGATACTCTGTATAGGTGTCCTAAAAACTGGATTTTTGCGCTATTTTTTCAAAAATTTTCAAGTTGTTTAATTTTTACCAAAATAACCCTATATAGATTTTTTCTATGTAAGAAATCGATTACACGCTTTTTCGAACATTGAAAAAGCTTTCCTGATCCCGAATTAGCCATTTTCGTTTCAATACACACTCATCTTCTCTGAAGCAGTGTCAGGAAAGCGTTTTCAAGTTTCGGCAATACGCGCAATCTATTTCTCGCTTAGAATCACATGTAGGGTTAGTTTTGGTGGAAATTAAATAATTTGAAAATTTTGAAAAAAATCGGTAAAATCCAGTTTTTTGGCACCCCGTAATTGTTTAAATTTGTTATACCTGTTTAAAATTTTCTGCTGCATGATGTAATTTTCTTGGTGAACTTTTTATAGGGTCCAACATAAAATGAGCGATCATATGAGCACATTCTGTTCGGCCTACAAACTCAGCCCACTCTAAAGCACAAAAGGCACGTCCATTATCTCTTCTGTAAGGATCGGCTCCTAAAATTAAGAAATTGGCTAAATTTTGAATTTACACAGGGTGGCTCCAAAAAGTGGATTTTTGGGGATCCGGAATATATTTTTCTAAACATAACTTCTCTTGGGGTAGTTTTAAGTGGGGAATCGATTTTACGCATTCCCGAAACCTGAAAATGCTTCTCTGATATTGATTCAGGGAAAAAATTGGAGACTTTTTAATTTTTCGCATTTTATCTGGAAATCACTTTAGGGTTAATTTTATGCTAGAAATTGATTGCATTTTCAGGGTCTGGGAATGCGTGCAATCGATTCCTAGTATTAAATTATCCCTTAGGGCTCTAGGAACTTTCACAATGGGGTTCAAAACGACATGCGGAGCTTCCACAACGATTTTCACGGGAAAATCGACCGTTATAGAAGTCCCGCTTTTTTATTGTGGAAATTCCGTTGTGGAAGTTCCTAGAGCCTTCCTTGATGGGCTCATTATTATGGAAAAATAAATTTTCTAAAAAAATGTGGATATGCAAAAATTTTAATGACTTTTGACTACAAAAAAATGGCTTTAAGGCGCGGAATCGAACCCGCGCACTATGAGTAAAGGCCGAGTTAACCAATCGGCCATGGGTCAAACCCCCAAAACCCCATGAGATATGGTACTCGTTTTGAAGCGCTCGGTGAGCTGAGTCAATTGGCAAAATTTTTTTAAATTTTGACCATTGTCTGCACTTTTTTCCTCTTTGGTGCGCCGTGCTTGTAACAAGAACAATAATCTAAGAGGAAATTTCAAAAATAAGGCTAATCTTTAGGAAAAAATCATTAAAATTGGATATATATTGTTTTTTAATTTTTTTATTTCACTTATGATTTTTTATTTCGAATATGAAAACTGTATTCCACGCATTTCTATTTTTCTCAATTTTTGTGATCGCAGAAATGGGATGCTATGATAGCGATGGTATTGGTGCTATGGCTTGCGCAAAGGCCATAGATGCTTGTGGATCTTTATGTCGTCGTGGTGACAACGAAAATGTTCCTTGCAAGAAAAAATGCCTAGATAATTTTGCTAGTTCAATTTGTCGGGGTTATGGTTGTCCTAGTATTACAAGCGACAATATGGGTAAGACTCTAGGAGACAATTTTTTAAGTGCATAAATTAACAAATTTAGGCTATTGATCAGCCTATTCAATTGACCATGTGTTTATGCACTTTTTTCTCTGCCACGTCAACTGCTTTTACCTGCTTTTAAAAGAATCCTAGCACAATTAGTTCTTCCTTGAATAGCAGCTTTCATTAATGGTGTTTGACCTAGCCTAAAAATAATTTTGTTAAATAAATACTTTTTTCATGATTACCTATTTATTTGATCAATATTAACTTTTGTAAATTTTTCAACTAGAGCGCGAACTATTTGAGCATGTCCTAAATCTTATATCGTCACAGAGTAAAAATTGAACAAAAAATACCTGTTGCTGCAGCATGATGTAGAGCAGTGTTTCCTTCGGTATCGGCAATATTTACATCAATATTGGGGTCGGATGAAAGTTCTTCAACGACTTTTAGCTGGCCTTTTGAGGCAGCGTGGATTAACACTGTCTAAATTTTTTATTATTAATAAGATCTTAAAGGATCAGTCCATTTCGAAAAATTTAAGTTCATCTGAAAATTCATGAAATTTTGAGCATTTTTTATAAGCTAGAAACCGAGAGTCTACGATACGGCGCACCAAAGTGTGCAAAAAGTTGAGACACAACTTCAAAACCTATCTACTTTTACAGGAACCATCCATTTTCCGAGATCTTGGGCTTAAAACGTTCCTGGAAACCTGTAGAACAAAGTTAAGGAGCAATTTTTTATATATTCAACTTCTAAAAATTTTTATACTTAAAAAAGTGTCAAAAAACGGGTCTTTTTTCCAATATATACCAAAAATTTTCTAAGTTTTGATAAGAAAACGAAAAATCGCTCCTTAACTTTGTTCTATATGTTTCCAGGAACGTTTTAAGCCCAAGAACTCGGAAAATGGATGGTTCCTGTAAAAGTAGATAGGTTTTAAAGTTGTGTCTCAACTTTTTGCACACTTGGGTGCGCCGTGATGGTGCTCGAGCTCGGCCTTGCTTCCGAGCACTGTAAGTAGTGCTCGTGGGTAGGAATTCCAAGTGTCAATCTCCAATTAGTGACAAAATTTTTCAAACTAGTCGGCTAATTTTTTCGGTGCGCAAAGCGTGCGTCGGGCTAGTGTTGACTTAAAAATTGTGGGAGGAGGTGTGAAGCTATTTTTTAAAAATCTATCTTTTTTAAAAATTCTTACCTTTCCAGACCTATCTTGTAAATTAACATAATGAATCTTATGCCCCTTTAATGCATTGATTGTAGCACTTGAACAAGCTAGAATTCCACTAGAATTGTGGCAAGTCCCGTTATCCAGTTTGGCCGGAATTTTTTTATAATATTAAAACGAAGGCAAAAACCAAAAATTTCTAAAATATTCATGCTTTATAATAAAAAAATTTGACTCATATAGGAAGAACTGTCATAAATTTATTATGAATATTTAATTTTTTTAAACAAACAACATGTTAAATAAAAACATATCACGTAGAACAAAGTTTAAAAAAATTTGCAAACAAGACGTTCATATAGGCCTTTTTCGATAGGGTGAAATTTTTTGGATACACCATAGCGCATTGATTGAAGAAGTCGAACGACCGATCTGCAAGTTAAGCAACGTTGGAAAGATAGGTTCGATCATCTAGGATCTAGATGATCGAGCTAGGACCAAATTTTGATTTAAAAAATCATGATAGAAAAAATTAATTTGACTTAAAGAATTTTCGATGGCCCCCGAAATTTCGGAGCCCCTACGGCCTTATTGATGTTATGAATTTGCAAAAAATTTAAGTTTGGCGCGGAAATGCACTATATACCCTAATTGATCCCTTAAAGGGGGGTATAAAGTAGGGTCGAGTAGAAAATTTTTTGAATTTTTTTAACAAGTGACCCTTTAGGGGTAATTTTATGCGAAAATCGATTGCGTGCATCGAAAAATTCTGAAAATTTTTTCCGGGGTGTTGGGGTTAAAACTTATAACCCCTAATTTTGATGCAATTTTTTCCATTTTTTGACCTCCGGAAAAATTTTCAGAATTTTTCGATGCGCGCAATCGATTCCTCGCATAAAATTACCCCTAAAGGATCACTTGTTAAAAAAATTCAAAAAATTTTTCTACTCGACCCTACTTTACACCCCCCCCCTCTTTAAAATTTTGAGTTCTCTTGAGTAAATTATTAAGAGACGATATCTTGAAAGTTTGAGCCTAAGTGGTCGTAATGTTAAAAGGCTCGACTGCCATTTAATTTGACTTTATTTAGTGAGATTAACGCATGGAAAGTTTTTGAAGGTCATTTTAAGATGTTTTAGAAGGTTCAAAAAATAAACGTAAAACCAGGTTTTTGATCTTCGGACAAGGTTAGAACGTAAGCGTTTAAGCGGATTGAGTCAAAATGACTTAAAAAAACTTTCTCATGCGTTAATCTCACTAAATAAAGTAAAATTAAATGACAGTCGAACCATTTAACACTTCGTCCACTTATTTCGAACTTTCGAGATTTCGTCTCTTAAAAAGTAAGATATACAAATCTTTGCTAAAAAACGTTCTTTCGATTCCAAGCACAAATTTTCACACTCAAGACAAAAATAAAATTGCTCTAATATCTTTATACATATTTTAATAATGATGAGAATAGCGCGAGGCAATTAATAATCTTCTCATCAACTTTTTTCAATTAAATATCCAGGAAACGAGCTAATATATCCCGAAAGGTGAACCATTACAAGGCTCAAACGTTGCTATGGATTTTTCCAATTTGGATAGACACATAATCGCTATAAGCTGGGAAGTCATTTTAATAAAATTAAAAAATGACGGAATTGTGTTCATAAAAAATTGATTGAAGGCCTGAATTTTTTATTATTAAAGGACCACACTACTCGAAAAAAGTTTTCTTTTATAGTGTAATTATGAAGATTCATGAAAAATATAGCATTTTTATTTTACAGTAAATTCTTAATCGTTACCTTTGTCGAGATAATTGCGTGTGAAATTTTTTCAACGAAAACATGCATATGAATATCATTTTCCTAAATCAGTAAAACTCGTTTATTGAAGCGATTCATCAAAAATTACAAAATTCAAACTTTTATATTTTTTTCGATTTATCAGAAAAGGCATTTGTTATTTATTTTTTGGCGATTTTATTTCTTTATGTTATGATCGCGATCCCAAGGTTTCGGGGCGCAATACTCATCAGATCAGTGACCATCAGGCACGATCACAAACACATATCCAGCACACCACAGCATCTCCTCTTTCTTGAAATTGCAGTATTTTCTTCGTCCGAAGTAGAAATCACCGTTGTTTTGGGAGTTTGTCGAGGGCAGGGAGTGGTTTACAGCCTTATTTCAGGTGATCTCGCCCACCCGACAGAAGATGTGGTACTCCGTTCGCTCACAAGGTCACTGCCGTCAGAACCTGTAAGGGAACTATTGCAATGGTATGGGCTTCATGAGTTTTCAACACCAAGTACCCTCACTCTCAGCGGAAGGACCTCGCTAGCGGAAGTGGCTGCTGGGGGCATCTGAGGTATTGCAGTATATAGGGGGGGGGGGGGGTAGAATTTTCCGGAAAGTGGACAGTCGTTTCAATAAACAACTTTTAATGAACCAGGACAAGTATATCGATGTGCATGTTTTTGTTGTAGTAAACAATCGCAACTTAACCCGCAATTATTTCGATAACGATAATGGTTCAAATTTACCGTAAAACAAAAATGCTCCAATTTTCATAATATCAACAAACATGACAACTTTTTCCGAATGTAGTGGTTCTTTAAAGTTATGCTAACAAATTTTTTTCCAAATTGGCTTATTTTTGGTATATAGGGGTAATTTTAAGTAGGAAACACGATGAAGCTATTATTTTTCCATGAAAACTTTTGGAAAAATCAAAACTGGTTCAGAGCTGGCTGAATGTGCGTGGAATCTTATATTTCTAAAAGATCGACCGGTTTTGCATGTTCCAAAAGTTCATTCTAAAGCACTAAATAAGATGGTAGACCGCCGATATAGAAAGCACCAAACCTTAGTTGGAAAATTGAAATTCCTGATCAAACTTTTTCAAATCGTCTTAGAACAACTACGAATACTAATAATCTGTTAGGATTAGAGAAAAGGTATGATGGATTAGAACAGATATTGTTACCAGAAGAATTGCAATTCGATGAAGATGAAGCGCTGGAAGAAGTAAATGAATTATTAGAAAATTTATCCGATTTTTCAGATGAACTCTAATTTACTTTTATCCTCATGGTTTTTATAAAAAGACTTATAGTACCCAAATAAATATACCTAAATTCAAAAAATTTATTGAGAAGTCACAAATCGAAAAAATGTTCATTTTTCCAAAAGTTTTCATGGAAAATAATAGCGCCACTGTGTTCCCGCCTAACATTACCCCTATATACCAACAATTAGGCACTATAACTTTCGCCACTTTCGTGTAATAAATATATTAGTTTAGACTAATTGAGAAAGTTGTTGTGGCGAAAGTTACGTGGCGAAAGTTGTTGTGGCGAACATGAAACGTGGCGAAAGTTATAGTGCCAAAAATTAGCCAATTTGGAAAAAATTGTTCGCTTCATACACCCACCCATACCCTGAATCAGAGTCAGGGAAGCATTTTCAGGGTTCGAGAATGCTCGTAATCGATTTCCCGCCTAAAATTACCCCTATATACAAAAATTAGCCAATTTGGGAAAAATTTTGTGGCATAAAACTATAGGTACGCGGCATAGTCCTTTAAGAAGCTTATAATCTGAAATCGTTATAGTCCAAAAATTTTAAGAAATTATATCTTAAACAAATTTTCTTTCTTACTAGTCATAAATTTTTCAAGACCAAATCATAAATTTTCTACATAATAAATTGCAAGGCTTTTAAAATTCCATAAAGTATTCAAAATTGTAAAATCTTTTTCTATGAGCTCATAAGAGTACAATGTTCATAGTCCAAAAATGTAAAAATTAAAATTAAAAAATTTAAGCAAAGTCGTTTGGCGCGTTTTTAATAAAAAATTTTAAAATCTTATTACGTTTTTAAGGAGATAAACAGGCTTATAAACATACACGTCTTCTTTAACGTCAAGAGCTGAG
>JAQGBS010002308.1:0-13418 GCA_034698545.1 Acrobeloides obliquus | reverse complement strand
AAAAAGCGTTCTGTAGGATTGTAGAGCTCATTTTTCTGAGCAACTTTAATTAAGGCGGTTTAAAAACTTATCGCTCACTGAGTTATTAGCCTGACAGGATAGCCCTAACCCTTCGAAAAAACATAAGGGGGATCCTTATCTCCAAAAAATTTTTTATCAAAATTTTTCAGGAAAGACTCCAATAGGGGTAATTTCCAAGTGAAAAATCGATTGCGCGCATTTTCGGAGCATGAAAAATCAAGTTTGATCCTGAAAATCAGGGTAGAACTGAATTTTAATGCAAAAAGTTTTTCCGATTTTCAGGGCCAAACTTAATTTTTCATGCTTCGGAAATGCGCGCAATTGATTCTTCACCTAGAAATTACCCCTATTGGGGTCTTTCCTGAAAAATTTTGAGAAAAAATTTTTTTGGAGATAAGAGTCTCCCCCTTATGTTTTTTCAAGGATTAGGGCTATCTTGTCAGGCTAATAACTCAAAAATGAGCGATGTGTTTTTAAACCGCCTTAATTAATCCGTCTTTTCCGCCCATCCTAAAAATAGGTTGTGCCTTAATGTGTGCATAAAAAAATTATAAAATTTGCTTTCGATCCAACTCTTTTTGCATGTCGTAATTCGCGTTTTAGACAAAAGGAAAAATCAAGTTGTGTGCTTTTTAAACTTGTCTATATTTTTCTGTGAGAGTTTGAAAATTCGAAATTATGATATTATCAAGGTAAAGTTGGTTAGTTTGTTAAAAATCGAAAAAGTTAATTTTTGAAAAAATTTTTTTGAAAAAATATTTAAAACTACGTACGAACTTTCACAAAATATTTTTTTGCATTTAATAAGTCAATAAATTTGAGCTAAAAATGACTTTGAAAGCATATTCTAAAAATAGGATGGTCGGCATTACCCTATACGTCAACATAAAACAACGTCATTCTTCATCTCCTTCAACGTACCGTAGCGCAAGTCTTCGAGATGATGTTTGATACGATGGATTTAACCATTGGCCTCAAGCCAATGAAGGTGGAAAACAAATTTCTTGTCGCGAATGTGGTGGCAAAAGCACAAGAATCTGTGGCAAATGCCGTGTGGGTCTTCATGATTTGTCTTTCGAAAAATTTCATAAACGTCCCTAAGGCATAAAATTTTGATTTATTTAATGTTTATGTAGTAGATATTTGTATTTACATGCAATTTATTTTTTGTGTTTAAATAATTTTATGTTAAAATAAAAAATGACTTAACGTACCCCCTAGCGCCGACCATCCTAAATTTAGGCATTTTTAGTTCTCACACTCTAATAAAGATTTTGGACAAAATAAAAACATTTTTGTGCAAGTTAAATTATGAATAAACAAAAAATCACCATAAGACGACAAAAATCGAGTCTCGGAAGAGATGGGTTAAAGATGCTCAGAAAAATGAGCTCTACAATCCTACAGAAACTTTTTCTGATCTGTTCGCACTTGTATTTTGACCTAGATGTGCAGCGGGTATCATGCTCGATATTTTCATGCCAGGAACACGAATCCGGCACTAGTTTTTCTTGTATCATCACGTAAATGTCGTAAAGTCAGAATTAAGTTCAACTGAAGACATCAAAACAATAAGCATTAATATAACAGCTAAAGTGTAATTTAAAAAAATATATAAAACAATAATTCTTATCAAGTTTTTGCATGTTTATAAAAGTAATTTGTGAGAAGAACTTTTTGAACTAAAATGTAGTTTTTTGGCTTTTTCTTATACCATTTTATAATGTTTCTTATCAAAAAATTTGGTCTTCCATTTTGGTTACAAAAAAATATCTTGTCATAATTATGCATATTGTACATTGTAACGAATGGAAGATCAATTTTGCAAAATGGAAACCAATTTTGCACAATGGAAGACCACTTTTGATTTATTTTTTGATTGCTGAAGCATAAAAAGATGACTAAAAAAATAATGAAATATAAATCAATGGGAACTTGTCAAATAAAAATTTTCATCATAGTTGAAATAAAAGTTGCCTGAATTTCAATAAAATTGTTTATTGAAACGATTGGTAGAACATCATGTTAAATCGTTTCAATAAACACAATTTTATTGAAAACTAGGCAACTTTTATTGCAATTAAATGAGCTATGACCTTTTGAATTTTGTAAACCATGGGCAAACTTCAAAAGCTTATAACTTTTTATGGAACCATTCATTTTTTGAGATCTTGGGCTCAAATGTCCGCAACAATCTAGGCAAAAATTCGTAGATAGCTTTTTTTCATTTTTCAACAAAATAAAAAAATTTTCCTTTTGGAATTGTCAAAAAAGCAATATTTTTCAGTTTTGACTGAAAGCAACCTCTTTTGATGGTCAAAAAGAGAAAAGCTTGCTACGAATTTTAGCCGTTCGAACATTTTTAGCTCACAATCTTAACAAATGAATGGTTCCATAAAAAGTTATAAGCTTTCGAAGAAAGCGAAAATCGTAGAAAGTGAAACACACTTTTTATAATTAAAATTTGGATGTGAGGCAAATTATAAAAAAAATTTAAACTTTGTGCGGGGAATAGATTGCGCACATTCCCAAAGCGTGCTTTTCTGACTCTGGTTCAGGGAAAACGACGTATTTATTCAAGCGAAATGCAACAAATACGAATTTTAGCCGAAAAATCAGCTGTATAGGGGTTTTTCTATGGGAGGAATCGACTAAAAAAAGTTTAAGTATTACAACGAATAACTTGTAACAAATTCAAAATTCCAAACGCAATTATCTCGAAATCTACAACGATTCAGACATGCTGTCCTATAAAGGGGTCTGGGAGCTCTATATGGAGGCCATAACAAAGCTCCCCCGTAATTATACCACTGCGCAGTAGCATAGCATCGGCTGGGTTCAAAGTAGACTGCCCTCCCTCCAAAAAAACTGAAAAATTTTACTTTCAAATTTTTTGTCAATATCATCATAGGGACCTTGGACGTAATCAGGATTTTCAAAATATTCAGTTTAAAGAATTTTAAAATGAAACATACGTATTCAGGTATCCCATATGGGTTTGAAGACGATTTTTTGTCGAAAAAAATTTTTGATCTACCCTTTGGCTGAGGGCCAAAAAGCACGAAAATAGACAAAGTCATTTTTCTGAAAAATTGAATTTGTTCATTTTATCTGGAATGGCATCTTCTTTTATCCAGAATGGCATCTCACATCAAGTTGATTTCGAATGTATTGGAACTCAAAAATCCGAGTGCTACAAGTTGTTATTTATGATGAGTACATCAACTTTATTTTGACCTGAAAAAATTTTGCCTACTAGAAAAAAATTTATTTCAAAAGTAAATTTTCATGTATTCTTGGTAACCAAAAAATGAGGTCAGACTATTTATAACGAGCAGAAATGCATATTTTTGGTTTTCTAGTGTAATTTTTATGTAAAATTAAAGAATTTTTATGTTTTGACCCAATTTGGGCGCAAGTAGAAGTCTATTTGGAACTTAGAACTAGGATTTGAGTCAAAAATTTTAGTGTTTAGAGTTCATTAAAAATTAAAAAAGTAACAAAATAGATATTCAAGAATTTTTAGCTTAATATAAATTTGAATAAGCTGAAATATTTATTTATTTTATATTTTAAATAGACCCATATCATTTAAAAGAACATCTAAAGCTAACCATTTAATGGCGTTTTTGAGTTTTGCTTTTGAGTTTCTCTTATGTCTTTGTTCTTCTGTTGATAATTTACAATGAACCGCCTCAATGCCTTCTTCGGCCAAAAATCCATTCTATACTCTCACAAAAAAGGTTCAAGATGGAGCAGCATCACATGAACCAATGCACTATTGACAAGTTGATGTACTCATCATAAGTAACAACTTGTAGCACTTGGATTTTTGAGTTCCAATCCTTTGGAAATTACGTGATGTTCAGCTTGATAATCATTTTCTTTTATCCGGAATGGCATCTTCTTTTATCAAACTTTCTGTTCAAGCAGACGTAATTGTTTGGATTATGTATTATATTTATTCATGGAGTTTATTATGAACTCTTATTGAGACGACGGAATTATTTGTAGTGTAATTTCTTATCATTGGCATGATGACATGCTAACTACAACTTAAGGTGTTTACTTGCTAAAGTCTGGCTTCGAATATTATTGAAAAATACAATTTTTGATTGATCAAAAAAAGATTTTTAAGCATTTTTTAAACTCATTCATCATTAATAAAATATCAAAAATTATTTTCAAAAATCAATTTTTTGGTTGTCCCCTTACCCTTTCCTGTTGGTCATTCATTCTTTTGTACCTCAATAGGGTCACCATAGGTGATAGGGGTTCACCTCACACTTGAAGGCCTGACCCCCCTCCTCGAAAATTTTCTGCCGAAGGCCAAAAATACCTCATTTTTTGGTTAAAATGAAATTTTTGCCCAAAAAATCGCATTTTCCAAGAGTGACTAAAGAAGTCAATAGGGTGGGCCCAAATTATTCATGCAAATTTTTATTTGATCGTATATTTAAATGACCATATCGCAATGAATTGGATTCATTTAAAAAATTTTATATTTAAAAATAGAAAATTTTTGGGATTTTAGGAGGGTATTTGTTGACGTGTATTGGGCAATTTTCATCTCAATATTTCAGGTTTCCCTTGAAATCTCCGGGTTGCTACTCCACTTGGCGCTTTGGCCATTCATAAGACAGCTGAAAAGTATATTGAAAAAAATAACAAAACCAGGGGAGCGTTTTCGCGGCTTGGCAATGCGCACAATCGATTCCCCGCCTAGAAAAACCCCTTAGGAGTTGTTTTTGTAAAGATTCAATACAACGCTCAATAGCACCTTATTTATTGAACAATATTTAGCAAAAGTTCGTCAGGTCGAAAACAGCATTAATACGAGTTTATTTATTTCATACGCATTGTATTAGCTGTTCAAATTACACAGCATCAATTATTTTTGATTACTAATCCGTCAAAATTATTGCTAAGTTAATCAACTTTTTTAGAAGTAAGAATTGGCATTCAACATGATTACTACGCCTGAAATCATCTGCGACTTATTTTCTTTCTTGAATAAAGATCAAATTGAAAGAATTCAACTAGTTAACCAATTTTGGAACAGAGTCATCATTCGTCACAAAAATATTTTGCCTCTTCGAAAATTTAAACGCTTAGATTGCTATCAAAAATATATTCATCTTTATGCGACAGAAAGGATCAACGCTAGCTATATAATTAAATTTGATGGGACAAGCTTAAGCAAGATAACAAACAGATATGTGTCATCTCGGTATTCGCAAATGACCGTCGATGAAGTATTGACAAATTTGCATAATAGCGTTTATGAAAATATTGAAGTTGACAATATTAATTCAGAGGGTCTGGATGATTTATTGAATATGATGAAACTTGTTACAACGAAAACTGGATGTAGATTACACGGAAGATATGGAAAATGGTACAGGGAAAGATTTTACTTTTTTTTTTTAAAACTGGCTGAAATTTTTGGTAGGACGTTTATAAATACTGTAAAATATAAGAAATGACTTTAAAACTTTTCCATACGTTAATCTCACTAAATAAATTCAACTTGGAGCGCGCTCAAACCGTTTAAGGCAATCGTTGAACACTCAAGGAAGTTTCTTTTAATTATTTTAGATAACTATATCATAGTCGATAAATTGACTATCGGTCCTGATTCATACATAAGAGGAGTTTGTGCCAATCCCGAAATTGTACAATTGCCTTCGACACCAAAAGACATTAGACTTGGAATTTTGTGGTTTGATGAAAATGAAGAAGTATTGAATTTCACATGTAATGGCAAATTAAATGGAGCTAACCGATTGACTATTGAATTCGTGGCTTCAGTTTATGAAAATTTTATTCGGCAATGGTTTGAGGTATGCAAATAATTTACTATTTATAAACAATTGTTTAGTTATATCGTACACATCAAAACACCATTTCTTTAGTTGGAAAGTTCGCAATCTTTTATGACTTCGACATTGCTCTCGATGCTCTGAAAAAATTTTTAAACAACATTCAACTTTGTGTAAAATATAGCCTCGAAACAAAAGAATTTCATAACTCTTTCTATAGCTTTATTAAATAGTATGTTAAGCGTAGTTGTGTGCTACATGAAACAGATTCTTATGCTTTGGTGATTGAAATGGAATATGGACAGGTAGCCGATATGAGCAGTATAAATGCATCAGATTTGGATCGACCACCATGTGATCAAATAAGAAAGATTTCATTCTGTATATCCTGGATCGGCTAGCCAATTTAGGATATTTTGATAAAAATCTTAGTGAATCTTGGATCGGCTAGCTGATCCTATATAAGCTAAGAAAAAAAGCGTCACAAAAAGACAAGGTTTTCACTTAATTTTTACATTTGTTTGATTTGAACCTTGTCTTTTTGTGACGCTTTTTATTTACATTAACATAATCCAAATTGCAAAAAAATTTTATAGCATATTATACATGACATAAAATGCTTTTAAAAAAATCTTTGTTTTTCATAAGTTGTGATACCAATACGGCAGTTTACAAAATCACAAAAACACCAACAAAATACGTCGCCTCTTTCAAACGCCTATTCTATAAAATTCGCATATTCTTGCAATAATTTTATTTTTTTCATAATCTACATAAAAATGTGATATGTTGAAAAAAAGATCATCCAAATTGGATGATTCCACTACAAGAGAAATTCAATTAAAAACACGAAAAAATCAAATAGAACGTCAGAACTATCTGAACAACCCAATAATTTATTAATTTTTTGAATATACAAATCCGTCGGAACTAAAACTTTTTTTAACAAAAATTTGACACTGGAAGGGCCTCTTTTTCAGCTAGATGGGTCGATCTAGGTGTAAATTTCACCTAGATAAGTGGGTATAGGAGTAAATTTCACGATTTTGAATTTCAGAAAATTTTCACGACTTTTTTCGATCGAAAAAAGTTTTAGCTCTGACAGACTTATATAAAGCTTTTTATAGTTTTTTAAGTATATGAAATGATTTTTGGTCCTTAAAAATCGAAGAATTATAAAGTAATAAAATGACGTTTTTGTAGTTAAAGATAACACTAGTTCGAGTTAATCGTTCAATAATCAAAATACTGATTTGGTGAATCACACATACGTTGAACTCACAAAAGGGATAGTTAGTCCAAAAGTTCGATTTGTATTCTATATAAATATGAGTTAAAGATTCAGAAAGAAACAATCTTTATCATTTTAGTTCTTAACTTTTGAATTCTTATTAATAAAAAATTCTATAATTTGTACTAAATTTTTCATACCTTAAAAGAATATGAAGTTATATTTTTTAATCAATGTTATGTTGTTAATATTTTTATCCAAATGTTTTGGAGAAAATCTGGTTCAAGTCAGTACTTCAAGAGGGTCGGTTGTAGGGGTTCATGTGGATTATGGAAGTGATACTAGCAAGTTGTATTATGGCCAAGCCGACGTTTTTCTTGGGATACCATTTGCGAATCAACAAAGATTTCAGGTGAGAAAGAAATCCTAGAAATCTAAAAATCTAGAAATACTAGAAATCCAGAAATTTCTAAATCTTTGGACTTTTAGAGACCAACAAATCTCACCAAGTTTTCTGGGTCATCTCCATATAATGCCACTTATCAACGAGCTATCTGCCCACAACCTGCTTACAATCTAACATATCCCCCACAAAGTGAAGATTGTCTTTTTATGAACATTTTAACCCCAAATGTAAGTATCATCGGCGATTATGCATTTGACATTTTGCCCATAGGTTCATTTTTGAACCACCTCAAAAAGTGGCTGTATATTCACGAGATCAAATTCATTTTTAAAACGGATCTCAAATTCGAATTCCGCGCCTAAAAATCTCCTAGAAAATTGCCCAAATCATTTTTCAAGCTTTCTGGAATAAGTATAAAACCTTGAAGGGGGTAACAATCGGAGCCCGTTTTCCAAAAAAATTTTTTTTGAAAATTTTTATAAAAAATACATTCCTAGGGATAATTTTATGCGAGAAATCAATTCCGCGCATTCCCGAAGCATGAAAACGCTTTTTTGACCCTGATTTAAGGAATGGGGTGGGTGTATTGAAGCGAAAATCAAGTATTTTTGGATTTTTATGAGAAAACTGTCGACTCTTAGGTTTTTCTAGGCGGGGAATCGATTGCTCGCATTTCTGAACCATGAAAGTGTTTTCTTGACCATGTTTCAAGAACTGTAAATGCGATTTTATTCAAAATTTTGAATTTTTTCGTATCGTTTATCTTGGGTTTTTGTTTTTGAACCGTGAAAGGAAGCACTTTTACGGTTCAGGAGTGCGCGCAATCGATTCTCCGCCTAGAAAAACCTAAGAATCGACGATTTTCTCATAAAAATCCGAAAATGTTTGATTTTCGCTTCAATACACCCACCCCATTCCCTGAATCAGGGTCAAGAAAGCGTTTTCATGCTTCGGGAATGCGCGGAATCGATTTCTCGCATAAAATTACCCCTAAAAATGTATTTTTTACAAAAATTTTCAAGAAAAATGGGCTCTGTTACCCGCCCCCCCTCTTTAAGGTTTTATACTGATTCCAGAAAGCTTGAAAAATGATTTGAGCAATTTTCTAGGAGATTTTTAGGCGCGGAATCCGAATTTGAGATCCGTGTTACCCCTAAAAATGTATTTTTTATAAAAATTTTCAAAAAAAAAGAGAACGTCTTTTTTGGAGAACGTCTCCGATTGTTACCCCCTTTTAAAAGTTTTGTTAATTTGGATTTGTACAATTTTTCCAAATTTTTACAATCTATCAAAAAAATTATTTTAATCATATTTTCGTCACCAGAAAGACTAGGAAAATGGTTAACCCCACTTTTCTATGGTTTTTTGGGACTAGGAATCCTAATTTTGGTTTGAATTAACCATTAGGAGATATATCCAAATGATGTACTATTTTCTGACTAATAGTAAATCATCCCATAGCACTATATTTTACTAAAAAATTAGGCTTCTGCTACCAATAAATATCCAACTATGATATGGATACATGGAGGAGCATATTATGCTGGATCGGCCTGGGAGTATCCTGTTAATGGTGGTGTCAGGAATCTAGTCTCTAGAGGTGTAGTCGTGGTTGTTATTCAGTATCGATTGGGTTTATTAGGTAAGAAGCATAAAAAGTGGAAAAATGTGATTAGCGAGCTTTTCGTAACGAATGAAAATGAAAATATGCGAATTTTTGTCATTTGTTCGAAAAGATCGTTATAAAATCGTTATTCAAAAAAATTGACATATTTCAGGCTTTTTCTCTACAAACACCGAAGATTTTCCAGCAAACCTGGGACTGCTTGATACAGTAAAAAATATGAAAAATCTGTAAAAACTTCATCAAATTTAGGTAGAAGCCATAAAATTTGTTAAAGAAGAAATCTCGAATTTTGGTGGTGATCCTAATCAAATAACTTTATTTGGTGAATCA
This sequence comes from Acrobeloides obliquus, assembly GCA_034698545.1. NCBI lineage: Eukaryota > Metazoa > Nematoda > Chromadorea > Rhabditida > Cephalobidae > Acrobeloides > Acrobeloides obliquus. Next base: position 3,981 of record JAQGBS010002308.1, on the reverse strand, counting down.
GCTGGGGGTGAATCGATTTCTGCTCTTTCATATTCTCCTTTATCACAAAGTATACAATATTCGATTTTTTGAGGTTTCTAGATTTCTAGATTTGCATAGATTTCAACTTTTTTTACCCGTCAACAATTTTAGACCTTTTCCAAAAGGGAATCCTTGAATCCACTGCCTTATTTGAAGGTCTTGCAGGAGAAATAGGCATGCCTACGGATTATTATAACCCACTTTTTGAGCAATTTTGTAATTTTTCGAAGGATGAATGGGATAGCAAAAATTATACAAAGTTAAAAGAATGTTTATTAAAATTGGATATCAATGAATGGATGTCTGCAAACGATGCAAGTTTTTGAAGTTTTGAATTTTAAAAATCTTTAATTTATAGGCCTACAATTATTTAGTTTTTGTTGATGGCTATTTTCTGCCAAAAAATCCGAATGAAATATGGAAAAATCGTCCCAATATTAGCATTTTGATCGGAACTAACAAAGATGAATCCATGCTTGATTGTAGGAAAATTTGATTAAAAAATGGTTGTGTATCAAGGTTACCCCTTGGTCAGGGTTCAGGGAAATGAACTGTTACTGATTATCTGACACTGCCTCTCAAAGCAGTAAAGTAGTCTCTTCCCTAGGGTCAGGATGAGGGTCAGTTTAGGTCCAATGACAGGGGGTTATGATTTGAGCAGTTCAGGACCAGGCCAATGCCAAGATCAGATAAGGTAAAGTTCATATTTGGGATAAATTAAGTCAGTGTCGGATTAGTCATATTTTAAGCCAAATTGAGTGATAGGGTCGGGTCATATTAAATTCTGTCAAGATGAGAGTCAGGATCCTTACTTTAATCCCGATCCTGACTTTGACCCTAACCTGACTTTGACCCTGACCTTGGCCCTGATTTTGACTCTAACCTAACTTTGACCCTGGTCCTGATTTTGACCCTGACCACAGGATAATCTTGACAAGTAACCTAAAAAACAACTTATTTAGACCTCGAGTTATACTTATCTGGTGAGATTAATGAAACATATTTTACAAAAGACATAGTAGAAGAGTTATTTAATTTTTTTTCTACCTCTAATACTACCCAAACTTTATATTTGAACATCGTTAAGGATATGTATGAACAACCATATGGGATAAAAAATGATGATCATTTAGGGTGGTTAAAAATATGGAATGATGTTAGTTGAAAAATTGTTGTTTGAATGAAATGTTTTTAGTTTTCTACGGGATTTCATGTTGGATCGGTTAGTAAAGATGTAGACTATTGGTTATGGTCAGGGAATCCTAATGTGTACGTTTATGAACTGACTCGTCCTTCAAGAATTGGTTTTAATCGTTTTTTTAATATTTCTGGTTGGCAACGTAAGAAAATTTATCACAGTATCAAAAGGAATATAGTAAAGTGCTAAGCTCAAGCTTAGGATTAAATTATGAGTTATGCCTAAGCTTAGGCTTACTATTCAGAGTTGGTTTAGATTACAAGTTAAGCCTAAGCTTATGTTTAAGTGCTTAGTTAAGTTGTCGGCAAACATTTTTTGCGAAGATAGCTCAGCATGAACGCAAAAAATTGGGTTTTTGGGGGTACCCAAGAGTAGCAGATTTCCTCGAAGGAGTTGACTTCAGGTCAAAATTTCTATACAGGGAGATTCTTCGACCCCACTTTATACAATAAGCATAAAGTTAGTTTCGAGTGAATCCTCCAAGAAAAAAAGATATTGCGGAAAAAGTAAAATTGGCATTTTTCGTGAGTCACTCATAGTCTGACCCCGTTTTATTCCAAATTAGAAAATCTCATGGATACCATTTTACTATATGGGTATAGGCGCAACTTTTCAGCTGAGTTTCAGCCACTTCCCAGATATCGTGTTTCCGGCCCTCTGTTGGCCATGGGTGATTTTGACAGAGACTGTGTCTTAAAGTACGTAAACAATAGAGATATTTTTTAGCTGTTCCTCACGGTCTCGAACTTTACTACATTTGGATGGACTGGCAAATCGATGGCGAATGGCAATATGCTATCGATCATCACTTAATCAATCAAACGGATTTCGATCTTTTGAACTTCTTTGGTGAAACTTGGACTAATTTTGCCAAAACTGGGTAATTTTCATATTTAAAAAAGAACTTTTAAGTTTAAAAATCTTTTAGAATACCTCACTTGGATTGGAAACCCACGACACAAGAGACTTATAGCTATTTCGAAATCGATTCAACACAAAAAATGAAAGATTATTACCGACAAAGAGATAGGATATTTTTCAACAAAGTAAAAAAATCAATATAATTATATTACAGTAAAGTTTGTGTATTTATATATGTCAGCTATCTTTCAGAGGCTGACTCAAAAATGTACTCAGAGAATGGTTTCTGTGATTTTCGGCTATGGGGAACACGAATCTGAAGTCAGATCCAATCTTTCTATCACGACCACCCAGGGATTCCTAGTCTTATTAAGTTTTCAGATAAAACTAATGAAATGTTTCTAAGCAAAACTAAACGTTTCCATCGGAGCGCTGAAACTTGAACGCGGAATTGTCAATTCGAAAACAAAACGCAAAACCCAGGAACTTGGGAATTCGGAAACTCTGAAACAAAAAAAACTCTGAAAATAGAGATCGGAACGCGGACACTTGGGAACTTATAACATGAAGCTCAAAAAGAATAACCCAAAAAATCGACATCATAAAAACCGAGATTCGCTGCACCGAACGACTTTGTCGTTTGGTGAAGCACCGTTAGACGCTCCATGTTAGGCGCTTTTTAGGCGCTCTACTTTCCTAATTTCTTATGTAACCTGTTAGTAAAAAAATTATTAAAATATAAAAATTAAGATGTAATAACGGGGCACGATCAAATGGAGGAGGGGCTCGTTAGGCACTCGGTCCCAATTTATGTTATAAAAGTTCAACATTTTGAACTTTTTAGATTTTACCAAATTTTATTAATTCCAATGATACTCAACCATTACCAACACCAACATCATCACCAACTTCACTATCCACACCAACATCATTATCCACACAAACTTCATTATCCACACCAACATCATTATCAACAACAACAACACCCCAAACTGGTGGTCAAAATAAGATCACTGTGAATTCGATAATACTACTAGTAGTAGTTTTAGCACATTTGAAATTTATGTTTTAACTTTATAAAAAAGTCAATAAAAATTTTTTTAACAATATCTTAACTCATGCCTCTATTGTTTTAACATGAGAATGCGATCCATCTCATATCAATTCTAGAATTGGGGGGGGGGGTCCCCTACTTTTGAGCGAGGGGGAGGCATAGGTTAATATAAATTTACTAAAAAATAAAGGAACGGCTTTAAACTCCACCAAATTTCCAAATAGGTTGATCGACTAAATTTACGAAGTTTTGTTGTGCACCATTGAGTTCAATCATCAAAATCATGTTAGTCTGTTGCAAAAAGAATTTCGGGACATACAAAGCAATCTAAAATTTTTTATTAATATCTCAATATATGAAAGGGGGAGGAGAATAAGATTGAGCAAAACGGATTTAAAGAACTGGAGATACGCCTAGTTCTTTTTGACGAACTTGATCAACTATAATTCAAAACTTAACATAGGGTTTCCGACTTAAGTATTGAGTTTTGACCTAAACACCCAAAGTAAAAAATGATCAGGACAACATATTCTATACAATTATTGCGTCAAAAAAATTTTGTCCGGGGCATACCCAAAAGTATTTGATTCTACTAGAACTTGCGTTTTAACTACAAAATCGAGCATTATCCCTAAAAACCGCCGAAAAGAATAAGACCTTCGGTCGATTTGAGCATTTTTAAAGTGACTTTTAGGGGTATCTACCCATCCGAAGACAATATATATTCTTACTTGTGGTCCAGCAGTCGGCCAATATCTTCCTATGTTATGCCCATTTATAAATAATTGACCTTTACCCCATCCAGACGTATCCAAATAAGTATCTTGAATGACACTGGCAGTAAATT
>JAQGBS010002307.1:0-13420 GCA_034698545.1 Acrobeloides obliquus | reverse complement strand
TGGAATTTAATTTTTAATTGAAGTGAGAAACAAGATTATAAGGTCAGTTATTATAGCCCAAGTTTTGAGAGTATCAATTATTGATGTTGGAAAATATTTTATTTTTTCGTGTAACCTTTTAAAAACTTCTTGTAACATAGAATTTTCTAAAATCTTTGCTTGCTTAGGGTTGGGCTTTGGATTGGGCTTGAACTTAATCTTAGTTTAGGCTTAGATTTTTGGAGTGGATTAAGCTTATTATGCCTAACAAATTATATTTTGCAAAAGATTTTTTTTAAATGTTACTAAAAATAAAAAAACGTTACAAGGAAAAATAGTGACTATTTTTTCTCACTGATTTTGAAAGAGTTTAACTGTTGCTTACAATTAATGAAATTCATGTCTCTCAAAGGATTCAATATTTTTATCGGTTCTTTGTTAATCTTTTTTAATCTTCGAGTGGTTGCTAAAGCTAAACGACCATCGCTCTCACTTGATTCAATCAATATTTTCTTTCTTGATTACATTTATTGTAAAAAAAGTTATTTCTTTCCGTTTTGTATTCAATTTGCACAATTATATAGATAATCCAACAGTTTAAGCGTAAGAAATATATGCCATAGTCTTCAATTTCTAAGAAGTGAGTTTTTGATCAATATAGAAGGTGATATTTTACAGATTTCTTGGAATCATGAGCTCGAAGTCAAACATTTCTAAATATGCAGAGCTGTTGGACGATACTAATGTTAATCAATTGAATTTTCCGGGCAATAGCAACACATATCAATTTAACATAAACGATCTACAGGATGAAGGCACTATTTTTGCGAACAATAATGCAATACTCAAACAATACATATTTCGTCCACTAAATTGCTCACTAGTTGCGAAAATTCTACAATTCCCAATACATCGGAGACAAATTAATAAAAAGCAATTAAAAGCATTAATCATTAAAGAAGTGAAAATACTTCGCGAGTTGTCCTATTGCATTAATGTAATCGATTTCCATGGGTATGCTTTATATGGAAAACAAGTTTGGATTTTTATGGAACCTATGGAAGCTTCACTTGAAGATTTGTATAAATATTTTCATGAAAAATTATATCCGGAGAGCCGATCTTCAAGTGAAATTGTAATACCAGAGGGCGTAATCGGAGTTATTGCCTATAGTATATTAAACGCTCTAGCATTTTGCGCAAAACAAAGGATCATGCATCGAGATGTGAAACCAAGAAATGTTCTAGTAAACCAAAAGGGTGAAGTGAAGATATGTGATTGCGGTGCATCAGAGAAATTAGAATCAGGTAAAGATCTTTAAGAAAGGAATCAACTCAACAATCTTAATTCTAGAATTAAAGGCAAGCACTTTTAAAGGAACGTTACTATATATACCGCCAGAAAGGTTTAATAGTGATCAACCTTATGATGATCGAACTGATATTTGGAGCCTAGGAGTCACTTTAATCGAGATAGTCTATGGAGATATCCCTTATGACATCAAAGAATTTAATCCAGAATGCCATGATGTTCAAATAATGAATATCATAAAAAACACGGATGGCGACCAAATTATGAGCCAATGTTTTAGTGAAAAATATTCGATAGAATTGCGCTCTTTTATAAAAGGGTGTTTAGAGGAATTAAGCTCAAGACCAAGATATTCAGAACTTATGGAAAGGATGCTGTATAAATCGATTGAGTTTGCAAATGGCAAAGAATATATCATGGAAATGTTTATAAAGACTTTTTTGGTAATTAGATAGTTTATATGCAGTGTGCGGCACATAGCGTAAGGCTAACTTGATTTGATCGCATCTCAAACAACTTTAAGTATTCTTTTGCGGTTCTTAGGTGATCACTGAGATAAAATAGAGTCAGAATCATCGAAAATTATTGAAATTCGCATAAATTAACATAAAAATTTTAACTTTAAAGTTTTATAAATCAATTTTTTGATTTATAAACTTTAATTTTAGAAATATGCTAAAAAATTTTTACTTTATATTCTTATGGATTTTTAACCCATTTAACAAGTGCAAAAAACCGCCCCTACAAATGTTCATGTTAATTTATACAAATTTCGATACTTTTGAATGATTCTGGTTCAATTTTATCTTTTATATCACCTAAAAACTGCACAAAAAAGACTTAAAGGTATTCAAGATGCAATCAAATCAAATTGGTCTTACATTATGTGCCGTATTCTATATTTAAAAAGTAATTATTCTAGGAATCTTTAAATATTGGGAAGAATCCGTTAGATACAAAAGCTAGTTTTAATAGAGGGGTTGCACAATATGAGTTAGGAGAATTTAATGAAGCTATAACAGGCTATACAAAGGCTATTGAAGTGAAATCTATTGATGCAGATGCTTATTACAATAGAGGACGTGTACAAGAAAAGTTAGATTTATATAACAAAGCTATAGCGGATTATACAAAAGTTATTGATTTGAATCCTAATCTTCCAAATGTTTTTTGCAACAGAGGAAAAGCACAACAAGAATTAAGAAACTATAACGAAGCTATAGCGGATTATGCAAAGGCTATTGAATTGGATCCTACCGTTGCAATTGCTTATAACGGCAGAGGAATGGCGCAAAACAGCTTAGGAAAATATAACGAAGCTATAGCGGATTTTACAAAAGCCATCGAATTGAATCCTACCTATGTAAATGCTTATGACAACAGAGGAATTGCACAAAATCGCTTAGGAAAATATAACGAAGCTATAGCAGATTATACAATGGCTATTGAATTGGATCCTACTGATGTAATTGCTTATAATAACAGAGGAAAAGCACAACAGAAATTAGAAAAATATAACGAAGCTATAGCGGATTATACAAAGGCTATTGAATTCGATCCTACTGATGCAGATGCTTATTACAACAGTGGAAATGCAAAAAACAGCTTAGGAAAATATAACGAAGCTATAGCCGATTATACAAAGACGATTGAATTGAATCGTACCTTTGTAGTTGCTTATAACAACAGAGGAAATGCAAAAAACAGCTTAGGAAGATATAATGAAGCTATATCGGATTATTCAAAGGCTATTGAATTGGATTCTACCTTTGTAATTGCTTATGACAACAAAGGAAAAGCACAAAACAACTTAGGAAACTATAACGAAGCTATAGCGGATTATACAAAGGCTATTGAATTGAATCCTAACTTTGCACATGCTTATATCAACCGAGGAAATGCACAAAACAGCTTAGGAAACTATAACGAAGCTATAGCGGATTATACAAAGGCTATTGAATTGGATCCTTCTGAAGCAAAGGCTTATAATAACAGAGGAAATGCACAAAATAGCTTAGGAAAAAATAAAGAAGCTATAGCGGATTATACAAAGGCTATTGAATTGGATCCTACCTTTGCATATGCTTATGACAACAGAGGAAAAGCACAAAACAGCTTAGGAAAATATAACGAAGCTATAGCGGATTGTATAGAAGCTATTAAATTGAATCCTACCTTTGCAAATGCTTATATCAACAGAGGAAATTCACAAAATAGCTTAGGCTTAATTCTCTTAACAAGATTGTTGCTATTTTCATAATCACAATTGGACTTTTCTTAGATAATCAACCAGAATTCGATATTTACTCTTTTTGTTATATTTATGTTTAAGGCATCCCAACTTTATCTAATCAACCAAAAAAATTTAAATAAAAAAAGGGGGTAAAAGTTATTGCGGGTTATCGACACGATGAAAAAACCTAAGTAAAAACCGTATTTTCCATCCGTTTTCTATGATCTTTTTTTTCAGTAATAGAGAATCGGTCATGGGCAATCCGAAAATGATGACGGTTTTGCCTGAAAATCAGGTTTTCATGTCGAAAATCTAAATTTTTTGAAATTTACTCTACCCCATCGGTAATTTGACCTTATATCTGTCAAAATTCATCCGTTTTCGCTGATCTTTTTTTGAAATATTCCTCTCTCCAAGCTACACCCGAATCTGTGGTCGATCATATATTTTGAACAATGGAAAGAGTCAAAGATACACTATTTTTAGCCCGTTTATTTCCTTGTGTTTGATTATATATCATTATGATGCTAAAAATAAGTATCTTTGACTCTTTCCACTGTTCAAAATATTTGATCGACCACAGATTCGAGTGTAGCTCGGCGAGAGGAATATTTTTTTAAAAATCAGCGAAAACGAATGAATTTTGGATAAGGTCAAATTATCGATGCGTAAATTTCAAAAAATTTAGATTTTCGACATGAAAACCTGATTTTCAGGCAAAACCGTCATCATTTTCGGATTGCCCATGATCGATTCTCTATTACTGGAAAAAAAGATCATAGAAAACGGATGGAAAATACGGTTTTTACTTAGGTTTTTCATCGTGTCGATAACCCGCAATAACTTTTACCCCCTTTAAAGGCAAAAAGTAAGTATGAAAATAACAAAAAATTCGCCACAAACATGCAAAAACATGACTTGAAAATGATTACTCAAAGTCGATTCTACATCCTGGTCACATGGGCCCACAATTGCCACTAGCTCCGAAATTTTTAACTTTTTAAACTATTTGATGGTTTTCACAAGTCCAGAAGGGTTTTCATGAGTCGTGATTACGGCAAAAAAGTTAAATCTAGCTAATAAAAAAGATTTGGAGTAATTTCAATTATTCCAAAAGTTATATCATGGGGGCAAAAGTTCGGGGACACTTTCCCCAAGCGATTTCTCGATGAGTAAAAAAGTTTGGGGTATAATTTTTTATATAGTTACCCTTTCGCTGTAGTTCTGCTAAAAAATGTTAAGTATTACTTTTAAATCGTTCATGTTTTCGCTTCAAAAAATATTTTCGAAAAAAGTCCAAAAATACATGAAAAGTGGTACTTTTCAAACATTTTTTAAAAATAGAAAAGAATACAAATCAAATAATTTTTTTATAGTTTTGTTAAGCAATACTGGAAGTATAATGCACAAAAAAATTTCATCCGAATCTCTTTTTTGAAACGAAAAAAATGGTTTTGAAGCAAAAGTGTCCCCGATATATCGACTTTTGCCCCCTGATATGAGTAAAAGTAGATTTAGAGAATCCTAAATGATCCCTGGATTCCCAATGTACTAGCCAAAAATTTAATTTTTCATGGGGAAAAAGAACCATGCCATAATTATTCTCGTGTATAGATCTAATCAATCGTATAGGCTTTTTATTCAACTCCTGAGTCAATCTAGGATGTTTCCTTGTGAGTTCAATTCTAAGCCTAAGCTGATGCATAGATTAAAGGGGGGAAGTCATTGCGGGTTATCGACAAAAATTTTTTTTGGAGAAGAATGATCGAGTAATGTAAAATAAGCTTAATATTGGATGAAAACTATAGGTATTTTTTTTAGGAGTTGAGTCTTTTGCTAAATTTTTATGAGTTTGAAACTAGAGAAGTGTAGCAATCTTCTGAGTGGTCGCTCGCCAAAATTATCCACAAATTGTCTAAAATCAGAGGGTGCAATTTGTATGTAGCATTTTACGCTATTTTTCTATAAAAATGCTTACATAAAAATTGTATTTCAGAGGATAAAAATTGTATTTTGTGGACAATTTTGTCGAGCGACCACACAGAAGATTACTACACTTCTCTAGTTTCAAACCTATAAAAATTTAGTAGAAGACTCAACTCCTACAAAAATTTATGGGACTTGGAAGCAAAAAACTTCTGTTTTCTTTTGGTCCTATAAAAAGTGATATATCTGCAAAATACTTTATAAAAACATGGAAATTTTGCAAATGGATGCGATTTTTTTGTTTTTCGGTGGAATACGCCTAGAGGAAAATATATAAACAATTTTGGATTGATTTCAGATGAGAAAAATTTGAAAAATCGCAATATTCGAACTTTTGGTGCATTACTTTCGGTCGCTACTGTAACAATGTGGTGGCTAAAATCATCGATTTTTGGTTTTGACGGTTTTCTATCTTGACGGAATTATCTTTGTTATGCAAATGGCTTGGCCATATTTTTTTACTGATTATGTGGATTTTTACCATATTATGGCTAATTTTGACGGAGTTTGATCGGATTTAAACAAAACATTTAAGGAACATTTTTCACGGCTCAGTAAAACATGCACAGAATTTTGACCATATTCCCGGTTCTTTGTTAGAATCAGTTCTTTTGCAATTACAATAGCACATTTTAATTCCAAAGGAAATTGTCTCCTTTTGTTCTTTTTAAAACATGTCTTTACTTGTTCACTTCTTGGAAATTCCGTGAAGATTAATCAAATCCAATTTTCATTGTAGGTAGAAGTTTTATGATGAGAATTTTGTTCCACGAAACAATCAAGCCTATTTAATATGACACGCTATGTTAGTATAACACTTTCTAATCGCTTAAACATCGTACATTACCTCCATTACGGCAAAAAAATTTTGCGGAGCCGGGCAAAAAAGCTTTCTGTTGAAGTATAGGACAACTCTCCTGCTATTTACAAATATAATAGATAAATTGAAAATTTATCGTTCATTTTGAGAAATTAGCAGAACAAGATAAAGTCCTTGTGTAAAAAAATTTCTTTACAATTTTCTCAAAAAAATGATAAAGGAAAATTTAAGCTTATTAGCGCCCCAAATAAACTTCACCAAACGCCTTGGTGTAATTTTTGACGAGAAATCGAATGCGCCCACTTTCGTTTCATGAAAAAATTTGAATTTTTAGAGAGTAACCCTAATTTTTTAATTTTTACAAAAATTTTTGTTAAAAAATAATATAGCTATCGTGCTCCCCATAGCAGAAAATCCCCGAGCACAAAAAATTAGTTGGTTTTGAAACATTTTTGAAATTCGATTATTTTTCAAGTTTTAGGGTGTAACCCCCTAATTTTGGCACTATAACTTTCGCCACGAATCTCGCCACGCTAACTTTCGTCACGATAACTTTCGCCAATATAACTTTCGCCATATTACTTCCGCCACTTTCGTGTCAATAAACATTTAATTTTAAGCTAATTGAGTTGCCTGATTTACAATAAATATGTATATTGACACGAACGTGGCGAAAGCTACGTGGCAAAAGTTATAGTTTTTTGGGAATGTGAGGAAAGTTATAGTGCCTTAATTTTTTATTTTTTACGAAAAATTTTATCCGAGGTCCACTTAATGGGAGTTCACTGTTTATATTTTCCATTAACATTTTCTCTTAGTTACTGTATAGTTTTTAACAAAACATCGGTAAGCGAGCTCACTTTAAAAATTCGATACCCCTCAAGGGTGGCTCGCTTAACGAGAGTTTACCGTATCTCCATGGAGATATGATATTTTGAAGTTAATGCACATTTACTTAAATGTGGTGTTCAAATAATTAATTTTTAAAAACCCATGATTTTTATGTTGCGTGCTTTGTTTAAAAAGATCAAGTTTTTTTATTTAGTCACGCTTAAAACAATTTTCTTATTTGTGTAGGCTGGTAATCGTGCAGTGAAAAAGGTCACCGTTGATGATAACAAATTTGAAAACTATGGTATAGGCTAGTAGAGCATGTTGTTAGGTTCATTTGTTTCATTTTCCCACTCAAATTTCTTTTTCCGCGCCGCATTTTTCTAACTTGTAATCATATTATAAACGATGCTAATATTTGTTTATCCGCTCAACTGTGTCACTGTGTAACAGGAATATGCGAATTTCGATAGACTACATAAAAGGGGGTTTGAAGCGAAAACCAATGTCCTAGAGGGGTTTTTCATACGATGAATTGATTACATAAACTGGGACCGATCGCCTACGGCGCTCTTGGGATCTCCGAGAGACGGCGGCTCTGGATGATGACTTTTCGCCTCGAGTAAGGCTTCGCCCCAATGTGGCTTACCTACGGCTTTGCTCGGAGTACGGTTTGCCTCCTTTCATCTCAAATTTGGCTCGGTCAATTTTTTAGCGCCATAGGTGCTAGACTAAGGGACTTAGCTAAAATTTTGTACTCTTTTATAGCAAAGTTGAAATCATGTCAAATAACGATTCATCTAGTACAATAATTATTACTAATATTACCTCTACTACAGCAGCACCAAGTCCTTATGTCCTAACATGGGATGAACAAAATATGCTGGGATATTTTTGCATGGGTATTATCTTGGTTTGTAGCATAGCATATGTGCCGGTCTTACTTGTAAGTTTTTGTGGAAACAAACACTAAAACCAGCCCATCAATGTCAAAATTCCAAAATTTTAGATTTTCAAAAGAAATTCCCATTTTAACCGTCATCTTTCCTATCGAATAATGTACCATATAGGTTTACTGGAACTTTTTTATTTGTGGACTTATGTTTTTCTTTGTTTGATGATCGTGATGCACACGGATTTTGGATCGATTTTTGGGAGGGTAAGTTGCTAGTATGGGCACATGGATAACTACAGACCTGTACCGACTTATATGGACCTGAATTTTGGATTTTTAGCCTCAATTTTAGGGACTTTTTTCGGTCCGGAACGCCATCTATTGGACGATGAACGTGCTAACAACAATTCTCGCCTTAAATCGAAGTGATGCTATCTGCAACTTCCTCCCCTATCTCCTACGCAAAAATAACCTTCTTTTCGTGGTAATCCTTACTATTCCTTTCGATCTCTCTTTTATTTTCCACTGGCACATTTATAGCGCACAAACAGTGACGTAGTCAAGGGGGGGGGGTACCAAGGGTACCGGTATCCCCCCTTGCGAGCCGAAGGCCAGAAAAACATAAGGGTTCCCCCTTATGATTTTTTTAGAAAAAAGGCTTGGTACCACCCTTAAAAAATTTCTGGCTACGATACTGCACACAAATAACAACTCTTATCCAACTTTATTTAAGATCTTACTTGTGCTATGTTATATCTCGACGTTTCTCTTAGCCATAATGTATTTGATTCCCGGATTTCAAGCCGAAATTCGAGGCTTAACCACCATCAGAGACGTCTATAACAAACTGTACCTGTACCCAATCATTTTGTTTTCATCATTTGGGATGTTTATATTTTCTTATATATTGTATTTATTCGCGGGAATTAAGCTAGTCATGATGGTAGGTTTGGTCCTATTTCATAGGTCGGCAAGGTGGGGAGGGGTCCTCGACGAGGTGGTTCCCCCTCAATTTTGGGTCCATGAGTGCGTGGGTCAGGGAGGAGGGAGACTCCCCCCCCCTTGCCGACCTATGTCCTATTTAGAGAACAATACCGACAAAAATTTTCGGTTCGATTTTTGGTCTCGAGATTGGTTTCAAAAAATGGCTATTTTTCAAGTTTCTTCATGAAACATGTACAGTGGATTCTCGATAGTACGGTCCCCCCAAAATTAAAATTTCAAAAAATCATATCTCCGTCAATTTTAATGCTATTTTTTTCGTTAACCACATTTTCCCTAAAATTCTATATAAGATTTTAGGGAAAATGTGATTAACAAAAAAAAATAGCATTAAAATTGATGAAGATATAATTTTTTGAAATTTTGATTTTCTAGGGACCTTACTATCGAGAATCCATTGTCTTTTCTCTGAATCAGGATCAAGAAAGCGTTTTCAAGGTTCGAGAATGCGCAAAATCGATTCTCCGCATGAAATTACCCCCAGAAATATGATTTTGAGGGAGAAATTTTAAAATTTTTCGATTTTCCCTTCAATACACACATCTATTTCCCTGAATCAGGGTGAAGGAAGCATTTTCACGCTTTGGGAATGCGTACAATCGATTTTTTTTGCATGATTTTACCCCTATATAGGCTGTTTTGACAAAAAAATTTTGAGAATAGTCCCTTCTTTTCACCCTCCCCCTTTAATAATGCCCCCTTCAGAGCTCATTTTGATAAGTTACTGCATGACATTCCAAATTTTTTTAAGTTATTTATTAAACATGATATAAATAAAAATGTTTATTTCCAAGCATTTCTAAGTGTGTTAAAATGGTTCTCATTGTTCATAACGTGTACAATTTTCGTACCATCCACGTTAGTTATGTTAGTGGAATTTTTCTTCGCATGAAATCTATTCATAAATTTTTCCATTAATGGAAGACGGTATAAAATTTTCTCACGATAAACATCGTCTTTATTTAGCATCAAAATTAAGCCAACTATAATCGAAGCATTCATAATCTAAAAATAAACGTGTGATTACAGATCAGTTTCACTTAATTCAATTGAAATTTTGCAAATTGACTAAGATTTTTATGAGAAAGTTCTCGATTTTTAAAATGCGGTGTACTTTAGGCTTATTATTTTCTAAATATATTTTTTGAAACATTTTTACAGTGCAAAAGCACAACTCAAAATTATATTAGCAGGACCTTGGAATAAAGAATAAGAGCTTATTCTTATTCCAAGATGCTGTAGGCACCTCTTCATCTAGCTAGAGGTAGGACCTCCCTGATCAAGATTATTATCATGATTCTCAGGATCTCCCTGATCAAGATTGCCCTCGTAATTGGAACGATATATATATCATGGGATACCCGACCCAAAAGCCTTATATATGGGGTGGAGTATAGGCCCGTATAGGGATCGAGGGAATCGAATTTTTAAAAACAACTTATGCCGTTCGTCTTAACTCGATGAGAAGAGTAGAACAAGTACCATAAATTAGGGATCCCGCCCCGACCCAAAACATCTTTTTTAAGTGGCATCACTGCGTGGTTGTGGGGGGGGGGGGTACCCCATGATATGGTACTCGATCGACTTCTCTCATCGATTGAAAATCGATTTTGATGCAACTGGGTGAAGAGAAAAGTTTTGTGGAGTTACAGACGGACGGGATAGTATAGAAAACTCGGGATAACACCCCTACAAATGCCTCCCTGCTGATATAAATTTCTCTAGATAACTTGTTCAAACTTCACGCTTTGTTTGGTGTACGATTTCTTTATCTATACCTTTCATATTATTCCGGGATGACGTTGTATCTTAAAGCTGATCTTGAATTATGTTTTAAAGTGGACTTGGAATGGGGACTGCGCTTTAACATGATGTAGTGCTTCGTGATGAAGCTCGAATCTTTTATGATATCAAAACATAGGACGGTCAAAAGAAAGAATGTGGCGGTGTAGCCTTTGGCTAACAGATCCTGACTAAGATTAGGCCGATCGGAATATGCTAGAAGCTCAGAATTGGATAAAATGGGCTCGTCATACTCTTAGGCTAGGAGACAGAATTCTGTATTTCAAAACATATTTCATCAAGAGTCAGCCTTATTTAGATTTAAACTAAGTAGCGAGAAATTCTTAGAGAGGCATAAAACGACGGAAAACAGGAGGAAGAAGTCATTTTAGCGTCGAACCCCTGCCCTGGATGGTCGTGTGGTGTCTAGTGTGTTTTTGACTGTTGTTTAGCTTGTTTCCAATAAAAGTTAGAGCTTTTCAGAGAGCCGGTTCTGAATTCAACGTACTCAAACTTCTATAACTATTCAAGTTGTTCACTCTTTCGTCCAAAAAATCCATAACAAACAACACAATAAGACAGATTAAGGGAGTAAGGATTTGCATAATTTCAAAATTTTTAGAAAACACAATAAAAAAATGCATTTTAGTAAAAATTTGAACCTAAAATATCCTCAAAAGCCTACCCCATAAAATATTAACGTGACATAATTGACTAAAAAACCAGTTGGTAGAGAAATAAAAGCATAGCTCATACTAATAAAATTAAAAATCGTTATGGTTAATAAAAGTGGTTGTACAGCATTCATAGCTCTGATATTTTCAGTCAACTAAAAATATAATTTTGAAAATAATTTCATACAAAAATTATACTTGATATCGATGTGTTAGTGTTAAAATTGAAGTATTTGAAATTTTTCGAAGTCTTCTATTCCACCATCGAAGAAAATAAACAGACTAAATCTATTTTTTTTAAATTGAAAAAAAAACATACAGCTAATGAAATAACGTCCAAAACTAGTGTTATTGATATAAAAATGTAAATGTGCACGTACCCTAAAAACTAATTTTTTAAAGTTAACATCGTAAAATTTACAATAATAAAGAATCATGACCAATATAATTGTTATAATTTGCTATAAAATTTTTTTGAAATTAAAAAAAAAGAAATTTACTATCATGAGAACTAAAAATAATGAAAGCCACCAATAAGACTTCTTTTCATAATCTTGACTTTTAATAGTAGCAAAAGTTCGCTCCACGACGAAAGCAAATGAAATGGGACGTAGCAAGCAATCTCCATAGAGCATTACTTCTTGAGTGATTAAAAAATATTCTGTCGTGATATAAGTTTGACCTGCATTAAAAATCATAATAACAAAAACAGAACAACCAATAGAGAGGACAAAAAATGAGACAAGAACATGTAATTGAAGGAGTCTAAAAATTGTTAAAGTTTTATATTGGGTTGTACCATAATTTTCGAGCTTTTGTTGGGTTTTTCTATGCGAGGAATGGATTGCGCGCATTACCGAATTGTGAAAATGCTTTCCTGATTCAAATTCCTTGGTGATTTAGGAAAAAAGAAAGATGACATTTTATATAACTCATTGAGACGAATAAAATGAAACAAAAATTATTAAATTTGAATAATGTTTTGAGTTATTGAAGCGATTAGCCTGAATCAAAATTTTCGTTTCAATAACCCAAAACATTGTTCAAATTCAATAATTTTGATATCATTTTATTCGTCTCGATGAGTTATAAAAAATGCCATCTTTCTTTTTTCCTAAATCATCAAGGAATTTGAATTTTATAATGATTTATTAAATCGTTTCAATGAAAAATTTCATTGATGCCTGAGTGCCGGCTCTTCGCTTCAATGTTTAAACTTGTCTGAAATTTTTTTCACTATTTTGTATTGCTCATAACTTTTTACAGTTAGATTTTCAAGTGGTAGTCCAAAAGCAGAAAATGCTATGAATTTTCTGCTCTTTCTCGTGGAAATAACTCCCATAAAGTAGACTGCTCCTTTAAAGGAAATTGATATTAATTTTTTTCTATAGTTTCTATAGATCTTCGTATTTCCAACGTTTTTAGCTAGTTTTTGTAGCTTTTGGACTGACATCTATTGATGTTCCCTTGTAAGTCCAAAAATTTTTTTAGATACCTACCTAAAATTATGATGAAACATACGAATTTTGAAGCCATGATAAGTAGTGAATATTAGTAAAAATATGTTTATTATTGAAATTATTGAGAGAAAAGAAGTAAACACCCAGCCAAGAAAGTCTAGCATTTTTTACTTGAAAATTCAGAACTAATTCGGATTTACTGTATTACGGAGCACAGTCCTTAAAACAAAGTTATGAAACATTTTTTCGAGGTATCAAAAGAACAATAGGAACGAATGCACCGCAAGAAAAATTCCGCACAGATCTTCCCCACATGAATTTTCCGCACGGATCTACCGCACAGGATTTTCTGCACATTTGATGCGAGAAATGCGCGCATTCCCGAAGCGTGAAAATGCTTCCTTGACCCTGATTCAGGGAAAATATAGATTTTTTCGACCTTTTTTA
>JAQGBS010002306.1:0-13420 GCA_034698545.1 Acrobeloides obliquus | reverse complement strand
ACCGAAGTTATCATGAAGAGTATTCGAGGGATACCCTTTCTGATGCAAGTATGATTTTTTCGAGATTTATACAACAAGCCAGGAAATATAACTTCATTTCAACAAATTTATTTGAATGTAGAGGCGTAGCGAGAAAATTTCGGACGCGGATGAAGTATAAAAATTTTTGAGGCGGCTTTTTTTGGTCGCAAATTCGAAAAAATTAAAAACTGCGTCAAAAATTGAAAAACTCGTCAAAAATAGGCTGTATAGGCAAATTTCTCGAATTTTTTCGTATCTTTCAATTTTTAATGAATTTTCAAGTCGAATTTTTGACGTAGTTTTCAATTTTTGAAATTTTTTGAATTTTTCGTATTTTTCAATTTTTGAAGATTTTTGCAATTTTTCTATTTTTGATGAATTTTTCAATTTGTTCATAAATAGCGTGTTTCGCATGTATAGGCTCCTTTTCTCATTTTTGCTTAATAATTTTCGCCATAAAAAGTGCCGTCGAAATCTGATCCTGTGTCATCGACACGAAAAACTGCTCGTTAAAAAGCAAATATAGACTTTCTAATACATTTTTACCCTTAATTATATTCGATATTGAAGAGAAATTTATTTTAAAGCAAGTTGGGGTCCGCGCAAAATAACGCTATTTGTCGGAAATCAACAAAAAAATTCAGTCAAATTGTCGTAAAATAGGCTCTAATGGAACGAAGAGGATGGAACGATACAAATGAAATGATCGAATAAAACACGACACGAAAGAAAAAACATAATGGAACGAAACCAAATTCAGGGTTTTCGTGTCAATATTCAGGCAAATTCAAACCCGTTTTCGGATGTTGTCTGGGAATGAAGTATGCTCTTCGTAACGAATACAAATGAAACGATACGAACGAAACGACTTCATTTCCAGACGGCGTCTGGAATCGGGTTTGAATTTGCCTGAATATTGACACGAAAACCCTGAATTTGATTTCGTTCTATTATTTCGTTTCATTCTTATCGTTTCATTTGTATTCGTTCCATCTGTGTTTCGCGTATCGTTTTATTCGATCGTTTCAAACCCTTCGTTTCATTCGAGTCTATGCCAAAATTTCCGACTACTGTAACGCATTTCAAACAAATTGCGTTCCTGATTTTCAATAAAATCGTGTTTATTGACACGATTGAATATGCTGTCTCCCTTATGTTTTGGGCGAAAAATTTTTCTTATACGCCACTAATTTGAGTACGGTTGCTTAAATTTCCGACTACTGCGTTGTCCTATGCAAACCCTTAAAAAGAGTTGATGAAAAAATTTTAGGCTATACAATATAGTCTGGAAACATCTTATTATACTCATAAAATGTCCGAGAGTGGTCAGCCAATGTTTGGAAATTCTGTCATACATACTGCTCCCGGTAATTTTGAAAGTTTTCTCACCAATCTGTCCTGTCATATTTTTTCCTTGCTCTAATTTAGCGTTTATAATAAGTCAATCCCCTACTTTTCAGGTTGTACAAGTGTCTTGGATTGTGATTCAGACGATGAAACTTTATTAATAACAAGCTCAAGGTCTCCACGTTTTTCGGGTCCAGAAGAGTTATGGGAGTCCACTTCTGGGTCTGGATGGACTAACCAACAATTGAAGCTTTCCTTGAACAGGCGGAATTCTTCTTTACTAGTGAGTAGGGTTGTCGAGATTGAGATCAAAGAACGAAATTTTCGAGATCAACAATTTCCAAAAATTTACCTTCGTTCCCCCTTACGTTTTTTCAAAAATTTGGGCAAAAACATAAGTTATACGAAGGTGATTTTTTCGATTTTTTTAAAAAAATTTCGAAAATCACTTTAAAATTTGGATAGTTTTGCTGAAAAAATGTAATGAGGATCATCAAGATTTTAAAAAAAATTTGTTCACAATTTTCGGGCAAAACATAAGGGGGAAATTGGGAAAAATTTTTCACTTTTTTGGATTTGGGGGAGGGGGAAGCTCCCCCTCTTCTATCCTTATTTGCGCCACTGGTCGTAGCTAGTAATTTTTTAAGGAAACTCATAGGCTTAAGCATAGGCTTTTTGATCTTCTCGCGGGTCTTCTCGGTTGTTTTTAGGCACAAATCGCATTTTTGCGACTTTTCGCTTCAATACACAATACGCCTTCCCTGAATCAGAGAAGCGTTTTTTCTCTTCGAAAATGTCAAATGTCGATTTCCCCGCATGTTTTCAATCCTACTAGTGAGCAATTTTATAAAAATGTACAATAATTTGTTTTCAGGTCTTTCCCTACAGTGAGAACCGTCCATTCTTGGACTCATTCGATGATTCCAATATTGGCTCGTCTGATCATGCTAGCTCAAGTGAAGAAATTCAAGCATTAAGAGCTTCTTCACCATCTCCAGTTTCTAGGCAAGTAGTAAATTACTACCTCTAATCATGATCGCCCCTTGAAATCGAAAAAATTACAGGGTATTCCAAAAAATCCGCCATTTGGTCATTTTTGAGGAAAATGTTTTTCTTTCAAAAAATACCCCTAATGAGTCATTTTGGAGAAAAATTTTTTTTAAATTTCGCGAAAAATGACCAAATAACGGTTTTTTTAACACCCTGTATATTTTTTTCCCTTGACCCCCTTATGCTTTTGTTCAAAAATTTTTCACCACAATTTACCGTTTTCAACAAAAATGTTCAAATTTTGCCATTCAACAAAATTTTCGATTTCGACGCATCACTACTATAAAAGACTAGTCCACTCGAAAAAAAGTTGCCATAATTTGTATTCGGAAAGTTCATGTAAAATGGAGTATTTTTGTTTTTACAAAAACAAAAAAGTGTAGTAGCTCCAAAAGTTTCAAAAGTAAAGTTTAGTTATTTGAATTTTAGAGTGGCCTATACAACTGCCACAACTTCTCAGGGTGGTGAAATCCGGTGTATTGGAATGAGTTCGGTACTGCTTACACGATTCAATTCCAGTTTTAAAGCTCATACATGATTTTGTGTACTGTATATTTTTTAATTTGTCGAATTTTTAAGAATGACCGGATGTGTTGAAAATTTTAGGGGATAAAGCATAAAAGCGTGAAAAAACAATTTCGAAGCGAAAAACGCTTCCCTGATTCAGGGAAAACCTATGTATTGAAGTGAAAAGTTGCAACAATCGTGTTTTTACGACTTTTCGCTTCAATACATAGGTTTTCCCTGAATCAGGAAAGCGTTTTTCGCTTCGAAATTTTCTAATTCAAATTCCCCGCATTTGTTTACCCCTGAAAATTTTTATACATTTTTTAAAGTTTGATTGTATTTTTACGGGTAATAATAATTGTATAGGATGTCCCCCAAAAAAACCGGATTTTTGCGATTTTTACCAAAATAATCCTGTAGGGGGGGGGGGTTTCTTGGCGAGAAATTGATTGCGCGCATTGCCGGATCTTGAAAATGCTTCCCTGATTCTGTATTAGCATATTTTCGCTTCAATGCACACACATCTCTGAATCAGAGTCAGGGAAGCGTTTTCAAGGTTCGGCAATGCGCGCAAACGATTTCTCGCATAGAAAAATGGGTCCTATACGAATGTACCTTTTGTTTCACCTGTATTTTTAATAATAAATATCGTTAAGAGATTGTTGAAAACTTTGAGCACTACTAAGGCTGCTCGTCAGCTGATGTAAACGTTAGCTGAAGCGTTAGCTGTCGCATTACAAATGGAGATGACGACGTTAGCTGAGTCATAATGCATTACAACTCGTTGTATTGCAAAACGGGCAATTTGTAAAAGTACGACTGCGCCGAATGCGCCGAACGGGGCACCAAACGGAGTGCCGAATACGCCAAACGAGTTTCAATTAGGCCTAAGCCTAAAACCTAAGCCTAGGCTTAGCAGTCGTACTTTTACAAATTGTCGCAAAACGACTCGTTGTAAAGCGATTTGAATTGAGCTGTGTATTAACACGAAATCAATAAAAAAATCAAGCAAAAAAATTTGGCAATAGGAAATACTGCATCGCACATTTTTTTGAAGGGGGGATAACAATTATGGCTTATTCTCTGAAAAATTTTTTTTGCTAAAACAGCCTATATAGGCCTAAAATCATGCGAAAAATCAATTGCGCGCATTCCCGAAGCGTGAAAAAGCTTCCTTGACCCTGATTCAGTGAAATAGATGTGTGTATTGAAGCGAAAATCAAAAAAAAATTTGAAATTTCTCCCTCTCTTGGGGCAATTTCATGCGAAAAATCAATTGCGCGCATTCCCGAAGCTTGAAAAAGCTTCCTTGACCCTGATTCAGGGAAATAAGAGTGTGTCTTGAAGCGAAAATCCAACATGTACTAATTTCCTTGAATCTGGGTCAGGAAAGCGTCTTCAAGTTTCGGGAATGCGCACAATCGATTCCTTGCATGAAATTACCCCCAGAAATATGATTTTGAGGGAGAAATTTCAAAATTTTTCGATTTTCGCTTCAATACACACACCTATTTTCCTGAATCAGGGTCAAGGAAGCATTTTCACGCTTCGGGAATGTGCGCAACTTACAAGGGAACCACCCTAGTTGATGGTGGAAATTTCGAAAAAGTCCTAGATTCCTTGTAGAGCATCTTCGACTTGTAAAAAATTTGAATGCATTAGCTGATGAGCTGCGCACTTTTTACAGCAAATTAACTTGCAAACTTCAATATTTTATAACGATTTTATGCTTCTCTTAAGTTGTCGTGGTGATAGCGTAGTGGCTAAGGCAGTTGCCTTTCATGTAAGAGGTGCGGGATCGAATCCCACTCGCGTCCGAATTTTTTTTGTCTTTTTTACAAAATTTTCTTTATTTTTTTAGGGTTTTGTTTATGTCAAATTGATGCCAATTTGGCCTGAAATGTTGTAATCGGGGGTTTTCGGCTATGGCGAATCGATTGGCGATGGTTTTGTGAGCCAAACATCGAACCAAAAATAGAACACTAGTCCCACCTAGGTTCGAATTTTCAAGATATTGTCTCTTAAATTTCTGTTTAGTGATTTGGGACTACCATGACTACATGTTACCATTGCTCCTCTTTCGGTACGATACTGCTTTTTGATAATGAGCGAGCTATTAATAAACATATTATATATATAACGATAAGTTTTATTGACGAACTCTTTTTCTTCCATGAACTGAACCCGCCAGCGACGTGTGCCGTTTCTCACCCATCCAAGTCCGAGAGTTGAGTAAGAGTTGAGCAACGAAGAACTCAGGAAGACACACAAGCCCGAAAATTAGCGTTTAATAGATTTAGCGGTGATTCGAATGGCCAATGAAATATATTGGAGAAGACATGCGCCGCAGAGACTTGTCAGTACTCGAAAGCGAAAAGCATGCCCGGGCCAGGAGTGAAGACGGCAGAAGATCGCCGATGAAGGAAGAAGAAGGAGGCGAAGAAAGGATGGCCCTTCATTTCATGAAGCTTTCACGTTCAAGATTAAGCTCGATTTGTGCATGTCTAATGATGAGTTGTGCTGTTATTCGCAGTTTGGACATTTTCTTCGTTGGGTATTGTTCTTCTTCTCCTTCCTGTTGGAATTGGTTAGATTCGGCTTCTTTTTCTTTAACGAACCGTAGCCGAGCGCTTATCAGCTTTTAGTCCCGTGTTCTTTCGAGTTGTTACGACTGGACGGAAGTCTGATAAGGAGCTCAACGACGGTATCTAATTACGGATTTTTATGTATTTTCAACAATGCCGTAAGTTATGGGACTTTTAGGACGCGAAAGCGAATAGCGTTAAAAAATGACAAATTTGTCAAAAATTCCTCAAAAATTGAAAAACTTGCCCCCATATCATGTTTCATGCCCGGGCCAGGAGTGATGACAGCAGCAGAAGATCGCCGATGAAAGAAAAAGGAGTTGTCGAAAATCCTAAAACATTAAACGCGCTATGTGTGTCTGCTTGTGTTATCTCCGTCACCTTAAAGGAGGGGGAGGGGTAACAATCCGTTCTCTGAAAAAAAAATTTTTTTGAAATTTTTTGTAAAAAATAAATTCTTAGGGGTAATTTTATGCGAGAAATCGATTCCGCACATTCCCGAAGCGTGAAAATGCTTCCTTGACCCTGATTCAGGGAATGGAGTGGGGGAAATAGATGTATATATTGAAGCGAAAATCGAAAAATTTTGAAATTTCTCCCTCAAAATCATATTTCTGGGGGTAATTTCATGCAAAAAATCAATTGCGCGCATTCCCGAATCTTGGAAATATTTCTTGACCCTGATTCAGGGAAATAAGACTGTGTATTGAAGCGAAAATCCACCATGTACTAATTTCCCTGAATCAGGAAAGCGTTTTTAAGCTTCGGGAATGCGCACAATCGATTCCCCGCATAAAATTACCTCCAGAAATGTGACTTTGAGGGAGAAAGTTCAAAATTTTTCGATTTTCGCTTTAATACACACATCTATTTCCCTGAATCAGGATCAAGAAAGCATTTTCACGCTTCGGGAATGCACGCAATCGATTTTTCGCATGATTTAACCCCTATATAGGCTATTTTGACAAAAAAAATTTTTTCGGAGATTAGTTCCTAAATGTTACCCCCCTTAAAAATTTATTTAAACTTATAAAAACAGATTTAATTCAAATATTTAGTATAATAAATCAAACAATAGAATGATAAAGTACGTTTCAGCGAGAGAGAAAAAATAGAAGCTAGACATCGATGGCTCATTGGTCTAACAAGGAATATTCATCAACTGTCAGTCAAATATTTTTAAAGGTGGGTAACAATCATGGCAGGATCTCGAAAAAAATTTTTTTTGAAAATTTTAGTAAAAAATACGTTCCTAGAGGTAGTTTTATGCAAGAAATCGATTCCGCGCATTCCTGAATCATGAAAACGCTTCCTTGACCCTGATTCAGGGAATGGGGTGGGTGTATTGAAGCAAAAATCAAACATTTTTGGATTTTATGAGAAAACCATCGATTCTTAGGTTTTTTTAGGCGGGGAATCGATTGCGCGTATTCCCGAACCACAAAAAACGCTTTCTTCACCCTGATTCAGGGAAAGGATACGTATTTACGTAAATAAATTGATTTTCGGTTCAATACACCGATTTCTTCCCTGAATCAGAACCAAGGAAGCGTTTTCAAGGTTCGGGAATGCGCGGAATCGATTTCCCGCCTAGAAAAACCTACGAATCGACGGATTTTTCATAAAAATCCGAAAATGTTTGATTTTCGTTTCAATACACCCACCCCATTCCCTGAATCAGGGTCAAGGACGAAAAAAACTATATAAAATATAGTTTTTTTCGTCTATTTTATGTCTACAATGTTTTTGAACGATTTTCTCACAAAAATGAATTTTGACTCCAAACTGGATTGAACCCTGGCCTACAAAGTCAGCAAAGCGCCTTAGACCACTGAACCATCGAGGTCTAGCTGAGCCGTGATCGGACTTTAAAAGTCATTCATTTTATTAAATTAGATAACTGGATTTCTAACAGAATAAAAATGATTTTGATCGAAAATTAGATTTTTATCGACATCGTTACTGACTATATCAAAGGCTCTCCGCAAAAATGGACCAGCATATCCCAATTTAAATAGCTCGTTTTGAATTTTTCGAGCATCAATTCTTGTTTCTTGACTTGCCATTACTTCATTTTTTCTTTTATTATATGCATTTAGTATATTTTGAAAGATAGCGAGTTGGTTTTCATGACTCAGCTCACCGACTTGTAACTTTTCATGTGCGACTAAATGCCCTAGATAGGCTTCATAAGGATCTTTATATGAGAGAACTCCTTTTTGTTTTAAAAAGCTGCCGAAAGTTGCCATAGCGTTTATAATGATGTGTTTTTCGTTTTCTATTCGAGCAAGTTTTTTATCAAGCGTCGTTAAAATCTCCTGTTTAAATTCTTTTCCCATTTTTCTCCAATTTCGTAACCAATAATTTGTAGAGTTATCAAAATGTGTGAATATAAGATCTTGATTAATTTTATACGTAACATTCATATGATCTTTCCAGTCACAACTAAAAAAAGTTTCGATCATATCAAAATAACATCTGGAGACCGAGCACCGACCGGCGCTCAGGTCAATCGATTCCTCGCATAAAATTACCCCTAAAGGGTCACTTGTTAAAAAATTTTCTACCTAGCCGTAAGTTGGACCCCCTCCCTTTAAGTCTAGGTCTTAGGTCTAGGCATTAGGCTTAGGTCTAGGCTTAGATCTTAGGCGGGAGTCAAAAAATGGAAAAAATAGCATCAAAATTAGGAGTTATAAGTTTTAACCCCAACACCCCGGAAAATTTTTTCAAAATTTTTCGATGCGCGCAATCGATTCCACGCATAAAATTATCCCTAAAAATGATTTTGTTGGGTTTAAAACTTATAACCCCTGATTTTGACGCAATTTTTTCCATTTTTTGACCCCCGGAAAAATTTTCAAAATTTTTCGTTACGCGCAATCGATTCCTCGCATAAAATTACTTCTAAAGGGTCACTTGTTAAAAAAATTTTCTACTCGACCCTACGTTACACCCCCTTTAAGTCTAGGCCTTAGGTCCAGGCCTTAGGCTTAGACCTTAGATCTTAGGCATGGGCTTCTTACCATTATGCATTATAATACTCATGCCTAAAAACATCCTGGTGCTGTCCCAGTGTTAAATAGAAAAGATTTTTCTTACTTGCATTTCGAACATTTCCCTTTTAGATCAAACACTTCACAATTTTCTAATTCGGGTTGTGGAAAAACTCCAAAAACCATATTCTTAAGACTGCACGGTCGATGGCAAATTGTTGAATATTTGATGTTGGAAAAACGAGTTTTTTTTATGTTTTCTAAATGGGCGCAACCGAGATTTGTGCAAACAGTAAAAGCTTCTTCAACCGGAGATATAGAAATGTTAATATGCGGAATTTTTAACAAATCATCATTGATAACATTTCTAGTAATGTCGAATATTCTTGATTGTAGTATAGCCAGGTTCATTTGTAAGTTAACAACGATTTGGATAGTGGGTCGGATTAAAATCGAAATGATGCGACGTGCTTCATTGATAGATTTCATATCCCGCATTAAATAAGGATCGAGTTCTTTGATCCGTCTTAGCATTTTATAAGTTTCTTCCATCGATATAGTATAACTTTCCGCATACGATTTATGGTTTCGGGTCAACCAATCAACTCCGCATCGAGTTGCGCATAAATAGCGGAATGCTTCGTTGTCAACACAGTAAACATTATCGTCATTAAGTTCGATTTCCGAACCTTGGTCCTAAAAATGGGAAGAGTTAAACATAAAGTTGAATAGTTCAAGATTCGGATATGTTGAACTTTTACAGAATGAGTAAATAAAATAATGAATTTTTATGATTTTGGTTTTTTTTATGAAAAAGAGTTTAAAATTTTTGGATGAGAGACTTTTGCGCACCGACATTTGCGCCCCGACATTTCGCACCGAACATTTGCGCACCAGACTTTTGCGCACCGACATTTGCGCACCGGACATTTTCGCACCGGACATTTGCGCACCCACATTTGCGCACCGACATTTGCGCCCCGAACTTTATAAAATTTCTGCCTACAAACAAGTTCACACTATTGTAAGAAAACCGGTGTAAAAGTTAACTCATGTTTCATTATGCAAATGCGCAAATGTCGGTGCACAAATGTCGGTGCGCAAATGTCCAGGCGCGAATGTCGGTGCGCAAATGTCGGTGCACAAATGTCTCTCACCCAAATTTTTTAGTTTTTGCAAAATTTGATGATAAAACATAATAAATAAATGTTTTTACAAACAATGAATCAAAAATTTTTTGTTGTAAAAGAAATTTTTTTGAAAATCAAAACTTTTGCCCTAGTGGGATCGAACCTGCGGGCCAAATGTTGCTTAACTTGCCAGATCGGACGAGCGGTGCCTTGGACCACTTGGGCATCGTCCCGGTCGTTTTTTCTCATTGACGGACTTTTCAGGAATCACAAATCGCGAAAGAACAAGAACATTATGACAAGTTCGCAATAGGAACCACCGAGGAGCAAGGTTATCTTATTATCTTAAGTTAGCGTGAACCTTTGTCACGGGTTTTGTCACGCTAACTTTTTTCACGGATATAAATACGAACTATTTCCGATCACCGATGCCCTTGTAACTCTATCATCGATGCTCTTGTAACAGTTATTTTTCGTGACAAAAGTTAGCGTGACAAAATCCGTGACAAAAGTTATAGTGCCTTTTTTTGGGCTACCCTGTAGTCAACTTACTTTCAAATATTCTCGTAGTAAAGGAAGTGATTCTGCCGGTGTAAACATATAACTTCGTGAATTTGTAAAGCAAAACATAATATTTTTAACGGCGCTCTGATGCAAATGTGCCATTAGCTCGCCCATACAATACCTATATGTAGCGCTCAATTTTGTTGCATTTGCTTTTAAGAGGATACAAATAGCGTCGAGTTTATCAAATTGTGAGATGTAGCTCAAAATCGACTCGAAATTCAGATCGTCTTGCTCTTCTCCACGAACATCAGCGATGCCAGGAGTGTCAATAAAACGAATAGTCAGATCTTTATGGTGGAAAACATGTGCTAGTGGTTTTTGGGTGGAAGATTGCCCAATTTCACGAACTTCATTTGTAGATTCTCCAAGTTTGATTTCATGCTCGAGCATATTTTTATCGGTTAAAACGAAATGCGCAGGTATGACAGGATCTACAAAGGTTTCTAACGCTTCATCGAGTGTGGAGAACATCACATAGTTCGCGAATGAATTGATCCAAGTAGATTTGCCAACTCCGGTTTCTCCCACGACTAGAATATTCATTTCGGGAACGAGTTGAATTTGTTGTAACAAGTTGATAAGTTGAGATGTTTCAAAATGTTCATATTTTGAACCATGCTCCCAATCACCACATCGAAACGAGAATTGATACGAAGGCGCTTTTCCACAATGACTGCAATAGAAATAGTTATCCGATCCAAAATAAATTTTTTCATCACAACTTTCACAATACCATTCTTGCGTTTCTTGTCTACAAAAATTTTCTTCTTTAAAAATTTTTGGACAAGGTAATTTTAATGCGGTTATATTGTCTAAGATATGTCCTTGTTCGTAGGAATTACATCGAACATAGCATTTTCCAGCAGGAAAATTATTAACAAGATCGTTAGTGAGCCAATTTCTATCTTCGCAATACGAAATTCTTGTAGGTGCATATCGATCAGGGTTTAGATCGATATTGACGAAGATCCCGGGAACTTGAAGATCTTTAATCAAATAATCAGCCAAGCGATCATTCTTTTTCGCATTTTCATCAACACTCAACGCTTTTATAGAACAAAAATATGCGAAAAAAGTCGATGGCATGCCTACAATAGCTTCTTCAAGTGTTTCTTTTTTACCAACGAGCTTGATTCCAAGAGCTTTCATGGCCGAAACTTTTTGAATCTTATCTTTCACTTCTTGAAATTGAGAAAAGATCTGGTCTAACTCGTTCGTGTTTAATTCGTTTTCTTTTTCGATTATCAAAGATTTTAATTTATTAACTTCGGATGGGTCTTGTCGCAAATTTCTAAGAAGATTACCAAGTCGCAAAATGAATCCAGCATAATTATTTTTAAATTTTTCTTCTACTTTTTGAGCTTCAAACAATGTTCCATCGTCGAGATGTAAATGATAATCCTGGCAATAGTTAAAAAATCGATGCGTTAATTGTTTTTGCAGTTCCAACGTCTTTAAAATTTCCAAGATCCTTTTAGCAACTTCATCATGTATCGGAAAATAGCCAGAAGTTAAGTGTTTTTGTTGTATACCCAAACCGTGTAGAACCGAAAAAGGTGCAACGGTATATCTCAGATTTCGTTGTTCAAAGTTAGCAGCGTTGTTTTTGGTTCGACTGAGGAATTCTAAGATTGCATTGCTTGTGGATGGCACTTTTTGATTATATAATTTGCCATTTATGTAACAGTTTACTGTAAAGTCGTTGTAGTTTTTGCTATTTTCAGGTTGTATGTTAGCAGAAAAGCAGTCACCTAATTCTTCGAGTTCGATCTAAAAAGAATGTCCACAGACTGGCACAAAAACGGCAATTTTTGTGATTGTTTTGATAAAAATTTTAGAAATTTCTTTCAAAATAATCACAAAAATTTTAAAGGGATGTGATAGTTACAGTGTATTCCATGAAAATTTTTTTCTAAAAATGGTGTGGAGACATTAGCCGCCATAGTCTCCGTCCTCAAGCGGTCTGGTTTCGCTAGGCATAAGATGGTAGTTCGGTGATTCGTTAGGTGCAACATTGCTAGGTGAAACATTTCGTTAGGTGCAACATTTTGTTAGGTGCAACATGGTGAAACATTGCTAGGTGCAACAGTTGTTAGTTGCAACATGGTAAAACATTGCTATGTGAAACATTTTGTTAGGTGCAACATGGTGAAACATTTTACCAAGCTGCTCTGCCAATTCGCGAGTAGTTTGTCTATTGTCTTCTTGAAGTAGCTCAATCAATTGTTGATTTTCTAGTTCAGTAGGCCTTCCAGCAAGTAATTGGTCTTTCAAGCTAAAGTCTCCATCTTGAAAGCGGTTGAACCAGCGCCGACATGTGATTTCAGAAGTTGAGCCGCCGCCGTAGAATCTCATGTTTCACCATGTTGCACCTAACAAAATGTTTTACCTAGCAATGTTGCACCATGTTGTACCTAACAAAATGTTTCACCTCATGTTTCACCATGTTGCAACTAACAACTGTTGCACCTAGCAATGTTTCACCATGTTGCACCTAACGAAATGTTTCACCTAGCAATGTTGCATCTAACGAATCACCAAAATACCGTCTTATACCTAGCGAAATAAGACTTTGCTTGAGGGCGGAGCCTGTGGCGGCTACTGCTGCCACACCATTTTTAGAAAAAATTTTCATGGAATACACTCGCCAAAAATAAATTTATGGATTGAGAAAAAATTAAGCCTTAATCATTTATCAATTCTAAAATTACATACTTCTAATAATGATGATTTGGTTGATCTTTCCATTTCATCATAGGGATTTTCTAATTTCCAAATAAACTCAACGATTGCATGAATCCCTTTTTCTATACCAATAATAAAATGTGTGGCTGACTGGACGTTTAAACTTTCCGACGAAATGTACTCAATCGGTATTGAATAGTTGGTTTTAAATTGTGATTTCTAAAAAAATTTCTAAAAAAAGCCTTCACCAAATTCTTACTCTAGTTACAAGCCTAAACAACAAATACGCGGATACGTGGTCCTTTCGGTTAGTGATGAAGTCTGGTAAACCAATTTCATTCATATTTTTACGAATATTATCGATTTTAGAAAATTCACAAGCTATACTTAGCTAAAAAATTTTTTTTAGCGTTTTATCTTAAAGGGCCAGTTCAGTCAGTTACAACCATATGAAAAATGATATATTCGGAAAGATTATAAAAAATGGAGCATTTTTTGTTTTTACGGCATGTTCTGAATCGTTGTAGTTTTCGAG
>JAQGBS010002305.1:0-13424 GCA_034698545.1 Acrobeloides obliquus | reverse complement strand
TATGAAACTATTAAAAAAGATGCCAAAAATGCTAGTTCAAAAGTTGGTACAAAATTACCGATTGTTTACCCCGATCGGCCTGAACCTTATGAAGGAGTAGTACAAGCATTTTGCAATAGTGAAGCTGAAGGGGAGATGTTGACAGAAAAGCTACTAGCAGGAGAAAAATTAGATCCGAAATACACTCAAGTATCAGCCGCAGCAGAACCCAAGAAAGCGGTTGCTAAAAAGGAACCTGCAAAAGAGGGTGAAAAGAAGGAAGCTAAGAAAGAAGATAAAGAATCCGAAAAGAAAGAGCCAGCCAAAAAAGCCCCAGCTAAAAAACCAGAGCCCAAGTTTACCCATCTTGTTGTCTACTTTCCAGAAACCGACGAATATGCAACAATTGAACGAGATACCAAAAATGAAAAATCAAAAGAAGGCTCAAAACTTCAAATCAATTATCCAGATCGTAAAGAGCCATATGAAGCTGTTGTCAAAGCTTTTTGCAACTCTGAACCTGAAGGTGACATGCTAACGGAGAAATTGCTAGCTGGTGAAAAACTTGATCCAAAATACACTCAAGTAGCTGCCGCAGTAGCACCCAAAAAAGCGGTTGCTAAAAAGGAAGCTGTAAAAGAAGAGGAAAAAGAAGGTGAAAAGAAAGAATCTGCCAAAAAAGCCCCAGCCAAGAAGCCAGAACCCAAATTTGCATTTTTGGTGGTCTACTTCCCAGAAACCGATGAATATGCTACGATTCCAAAGGATGCAAAGAATGAAAAATCTAAAGAAGGATCAAAACTTCAAATCAATTACCCAGATCGTGATGAGCCATATGAAGCTGTTGTTAAAGCTTTTTGCAACACTGAACCAGAAGGTGACATGCTAACAGAAAAATTGCTAGCTGGTGAAAAACTTGATCCAAAATACACACAGCCTGCGGTCGCAGCAGTGGCCAAGAAAGCGGTTGCTAAAAAAGAAACTGCGAAAGCGGAAGGAGATGAAAAGAAGAAAGCTCCTGCCAAAAAGGCAGACGCAGAAAAGAAAACACCAGCCAAAAAGCCAGAGCCCAAATTTACGCATCTTGTTGTCTATTTTCCAGAAACCGATGAATATGCTACTATTCCAAAAGATGCTAAAAATGAGAAGTCCAAAGAAGGCTCCAAACTTCAACTTACATATCCTGATCGACCGGAACCCTATGAAGCTGTTGTCAAAGCTTTCTGTAATTCGGAGCCAGAAGGAGAGATGCTAACAGAAAAATTACAGGTATACATGTTTCTTTCAGATTCCACACAATCTAATTTTGATTTTAGGCCGGTGAAAAACTTGATCCAAAATACACCCAAGTTGCTGCACCAGCTGAACCAAAGAAGGCCGTTGCTAAAAAAGCTAAAGAACCAGCAAAAGAAGGTGAAAAGAAAGAAGAAGCAAAGAAAGCGCCAGCCAAGAAGCCAGAGCCCAAATTTACGCATCTTGTTGTCTATTTCCCAGAAACTGATGAATATGCTACTATTCCAAAAGATGCTAAAAATGAGAAGTCCAAAGAAGGCTCCAAACTTCAACTTACGTATCCCGATCGACCGGAACCCTATGAAGCTGTTGTCAAAGCTTTCTGTAATTCGGAGCCGGAAGGAGAGATACTAACAGAAAAATTACAGGTACACATGTTTCTTTAGGACTCCACACAATCTAATTTTGATTTTTTTAGGCCGGTGAAAAACTCGATCCTAAATACACCCAAGTCGCTGCACCAGCTGAACCAAAGAAGGTCGTTGCTAAAAAAGCTAAAGAACCAGCGAAAGAAGGTGAAAAGAAAGAAGAAGCAAAGAAAGCACCAGCCAAGAAGCCAGAGCCCAAATTTACCCATCTTGTTGTATACTTCCCAGAAACGGACGAATATGCTACCATTCCAAAAGATGCTAAAAATGAGAAGTCCAAAGAAGACTCTAAACTTCAACTTACGTATCCCGATCGACCGGAACCCTATGAAGCTGTTGTCAAAGCTTTCTGTAATTCGGAGCCGGAAGGAGAGATACTAACAGAAAAATTACAGGTACACATGTTTCTTTCGGACTCCACACAATCCAATTTTGATTTTTTAGGCCGGTGAAAAACTCGATCCTAAATACACCCAAGTCGGTGTTGTTGAGCCCAAAAAAGCATCAACTACTAAAAAAGCACCAGCCAAAAAGGACGCTGAAAAGAAAGACGCCAAAAAGAAGGTACCTGAAAAGAAAACTGAAGAAAAGAAAGCACCTGCTAAAAAAGCAGAGCCCAAATTTGCAAA
This sequence comes from Acrobeloides obliquus, assembly GCA_034698545.1. Classification (NCBI taxonomy): domain Eukaryota; kingdom Metazoa; phylum Nematoda; class Chromadorea; order Rhabditida; family Cephalobidae; genus Acrobeloides; species Acrobeloides obliquus. The sequence goes on along the minus strand of JAQGBS010002305.1, from coordinate 11,155 downwards.
TCTCGTGGTATACTTCCCAGAAACCGATGAATATGCAACGATTCCAAGAAACTCCTCAAATGAAAAGTCAAAAGAGGGTGGTAAACTTGAGATTGTTTATCCGGATAGAGAAGAGCCATACGAGGCGATTGTGAAAGCGTTTTGTAAAGATGATGCTGAAGGGGAAATGCTTACGGAAAAATTGTTGGTAAGACCTGGTTCTGTGAAAATTTGTCCTTGTGGAGCAGAAGTTTTTTTACAAAAAAATTTGAAAAATGACCAAAAGTTGTAAAAAAATTTGGTTATTTTGATGAAAAATGGGAAATTTTGGTCAAAAATCATGACAATAACGATTTTGTATAAATAAAAAATTTAGCCTAAAGCTAAAATCTAAAACATAAGCCTAAGTCTTAAGCTAAAGTCTAAGCCTAAAGCTAAAGCCTAAGCTTAAGTCTAAGCCTAAACCTAAGTCTAAGCTTAGAAATTTTTAGATATATTGTTTACACGAGGCTCACATCATTGAGACTTGAATGTAATATATAAAAAATTTTATAGGCAGGTGAAAAACTCGAACCACAATACACCAAAAACGAAGAACTCGAAGTTAAAAAACCAACAGGCGCAGTCGCAAAGAAAGCACTCGCCAAAAAAGAGGAAGCAAAAGAAAAAGAAGTCGGAAAACCAAAATCCAAAGATGGCAAAGCCAAAGATGCAGCCAAAAAGCCCAAAGCAACACCTAAACCCAAAACAGTCAAGAAAGTCGTCACTCCTAGCAAACCTGTGGCAGACTATTTATTTCTCGTTGTGTATTTCCCCGAAACCGATGAATATGCCACCATTCCCAGAGCGGCACACCCAGACGCAGATCTTGGTAGTAAGCTACAGTTGGTCTATCCGGACAGAGACGAACCATACGAAGCGATTGTTAAAGCTTTCGCCAAGACTGAAGAAGAAGGAGATGCTGCGTCGGAACAGCTTTTGGTAGGCTTGAAAAAATTTTATGCATGAATAGATACATAAAAAGTATTTATTTAAATTTTTGCGGTTGGCACTACTACAAGGTCGAAGTTAATTAAAGTCATTTAGTGACCGCCATGGTGTAGTGGTCCGATGCGCTGCCAAGGAATTCGGCATCACCGGCACTAGCAAGGGTTCGGTTCCCCATTGCGTCCAAAAGATTTTTCCCTGCAGTATTTAGCGGGAAAATCTGAAAGGAACTAAAGTCCGTTTCCTCCGCCAATGGGAAAAACGTCCGGGAGCAATGGCCAAGTGGCACAAGGCGCCGCCCGTCCGATCTAGCAAGTTAGGCAACGTTGGGCCCGCAGGTTCGATCCCACTAGGGCAAAAATTTTAATTTTCAAAAAAATTTCTTTTACAAATAATGGAGCAAAATTTTTAGAAAGGAGAGACACTTCCTCCACCCGAGATGGCACCACCGGTTGAAGTGGAAGTTGTTGAACCAGGTGGTGATGAGGACGAAGAATTAGATACAGAATTTGTTGCCGATCTTAACAAAGAACATGAACATGATATTGACTTTGTCGAGGGCAAAGATGGTAAACCTAAAGGTGCCAAGAAAAAACCAGCTTCGAAAAAACCTGTAAAGAAAGCCAAAAAAGCACCAAAAGAAGAGGGCGCTGAAGATGAAGAAGAAGAAATGGATACCGATTTTGTTGCCGATCTCAACAAAGATCATGACCATGATGTGGCATTTAAAGACGGAGAGGTACGCCAAAAAAATTAGTCAAAAATTTGTTAACACAAAATTTTTAGGAGCCCATGGACGAGGATAAGGAAAACAAGCCAAGAAAGAGAAAATCAGAAAAGAAAGCCAAAGACAAAGAGAAAAAGAAAAAATCCAAGCCCGAAAAAGAAGCCAAACCGGCTGAGCCACCACCTAAGCCTAGATGGGTACCACCACCAAGAGAGCCAGAGGAACCAATTGTCCCACCTCCGCCTAAGGAGAAGAGTTTGGTAGAAAGATTAAGAGAAGAAAAGATTGATCCTAGAAAACTTTATGCTAAGAAGCCTAAACATATGTAAGAGGAAAAAAAATATGGGAAAACTTTTGAAAAAAGTTTTCGTTTCAATCGTTTGAGTAACGTATGAAACATGGGTCCGGGATCCCTGGAAGTATGAGCTCAAGAACTCATGGACACCATTTATACCCCGGGCCCAGGACCACTAACACCTTTGTCAGTGGTCCTGGGCCATGGTCTCAGAAAATTTCATGGGTCCATACCCCTTGTTCCTGGCATCCTGAAAGTGGGTCTATCGCTATAACTCAACTTTTTTTCCCGATGTCGTACGTGGAGGGGTTGGGGGGGGGGGTGATTTTTTACTTTTTATGGAGTTAGAGAGTTGGAAACCCATTGTTAGGGTATTTCTAATCCTTTTCAATATATTTTTAAAAATCCAATTTTTAGCGACACTGATATACCATTTATAATACCCTGGGAACAAACCCCAGCTCTTATTACACAATCTGGTATGGGAGCTTTTGGACGATCACGAGACTGTAATGCCCATATTGCCGATGGAAGTGTCAAACTTGTCCAGGTTTTCGTTCTAATACTCAAACTCCATCAAAATATAATTTTCAGGGAGCAGTTCATTCAGAAACAGTTCTACCACTATGGCAAGAAACAGCAGGAAAAGTGGCTTCCCAAAAAGGTTTGGGTCCATTTGGTCAGGGAAGAAGGAATGTCGAAAGTGTTGTAGATAGCCATGAGTACAAGAGTGCTGATAAGGTTTGCAAAAAAATGAGTAAAAAGTTATGAAAAACTATTTTTTAGGTAGCTTTATCAGAAACTGTGATTCCGAAAATTAACCAGGGTTGTATAAATTCTCAAAGTGGTATGACACCGTTTGCTCAAAATCGATCTCAAGTAAGCTCAAATTTTTGGATCTGAATCTAAACCCTGAATAAATACGAAATCATCGAGATCCGAAAGATGGACATAGACTCGAATGAAATGAAAGGTTTGAAACGATACGAATGAAACGAACACAGATAGAACGAATACAAATGAAACGATACGGATGAAATAATACGAATGAAACGATTTGTATGAAACTGATTTACAAGAATCAAAACAATTCGGGCTTGAATTAGCCTGAATATTGACACGAAAACCTTGAATTTGGTTTCGTTCCATTATTCTTTTCATTCGTGCCGTTTCATTCTATCGTTTTATTCGATCGTTTCATTCGTATCGTTATATTAAAGCTTTTCGTTTCATTAAAGTCTATGCCGAAAGATGAGATATTTTTGCGGATTCTTTCTGTGGGTCTTCATCAGTTAGATCACATAGATAAACAGTAACTCCTTTTAACTGAGATTCAGCTGCCATGGTGAACGCTAGTAGTCGTGAAATCGTTATGACATGCGTTGTGACGCCGCAACGAGTGCAAAAATTCATGTCACAACGATTTTACACTGATGTCACAATGATGTTACATCGGCTAGGGTCGTATCATGTCACAACGATTAGCAGCGTTGTGACGTCACAACGGCTAGCGCGCTACTAGCGCCGCCAAATGCGTGTCACGACGGCTAGCGTTTGTCCTTTTATTATCACACCCTACCCCAAATGTCTAGAGTCTTGACCCGAAGTTTATTATCTGGGTCTAAGATTTGAGGCTAGCGTCTACCCTTAGCATCACACCCCTGGCCCAAATGTCTGGAGTCTTGACTCGAAGTTCATTATCTGAGTCTAAGATTTGAGATCCGGTTCTAGACCTCCCTCTAACAAAATTTTAGTTATTTTTACTGTTAAAAAACAAAAATTTTTAGACCATCCCAGTAAAATATGCTATGAATATGAATGAAGGCTTCGAAAAAGAATCCAATGCTTTCCTAAGCCGACAATTTAAGCCAAATTGTGAACCGGCAGGCACAAATGTCATGGATAGAAAAAGAGGCATAGTCCCATTACAATCTGTAAGAATATCATTCCACTATATCTTTAATACACCCTGATTCAGGACGGTAGCCAGTTACAACACGAAAAAGCCTCCGACGGCATTGTCCCAATGTTATTCGATACTCGAGTACTAGACAAGAAAAATATACCAGAATTTGGCTCGTTTAGACCTATGTTAATAGAACCACAAGGTGGCTATAGGATGACATATGATGAAGAAAAATTGTGTAAATTAGTGATACCATTCCAGGTAGACATGCTACTCTTGATTTCGAGATTTATTTAAAAATTTTTAGACCGCTCCATCTTTGGTTAACGGCTTTGGTTAACGGTTACGTGAAAAATGGTGAAAAAGGACTCAAATTATTGCGAAAATACGAAGATTCGAATTGTTGTTGTTTGTTTTATGTAAATAAAAAGAAAATTGTTTTTTTCAACAAAAAAATTCGAAGCTACTTCAGCTGAGGAGAAGCAATCAACATGGGCTCAAAACTTATGTTAAAAATTTAAAAATTTCGTTCGAAAATGTGCTTTCTAGGGGTAATTTTACACGAGAAACACGCTATTTTCACGCCAAATACTTCGGAAATGCTTGAAATTGGGCAAAAGTTTTCGGACCCGACCGGGACTCGAACCCGGATCTCCGGCTACCGCCCAAGTGGGCAGTATTACTTTTCGTACAATTGTTTTCGTACGGTACTTTTCGTACAATTATTTTTCGTACAGACTTTTCGTACAAATACAAAGGGGTGAGGCAAAATTAATCGCCAAGGGGGCGAAAAGTCTTTGCCTGATGGAGAAATGTCTTTTTAAACCGAGTACTAGTATAAAAAAGGTCGAAAAAATCTATATTTTCCCTGAATCTGGGTCAGGGAAGCTTTTTCACGCCTCGGGAATGCGCACTGTCGATTTTTCGCATAAAATTACCCCTAAATATATCAATTTAAAAAGTTTTAGAAAATTTTTTTTCGATTTTCGACCCTTGGGTGACCGTGAGGACCCCCTGATCCACAATAATTCCAAGTGTTTTCAAGGTTCAGCAATGCGCGCAATCGATTCCTCGATTGCGCTCAGAGTGCTATTTTTGGCCATCCTGTAAAGTTTTTTCTGCTATGAACATAGTGATCGTGAACTTTTTTCATAAACTTACATTTTTCTCGAGTTCAAGTAACTTTAAGGCGATTACTTCTATGTTGTTTGCTTATTATAAAAAATTAGCTTGACAGGAAAGTTTTATGTTTGTTCAAAAAGCGGTAAACACAAGGAGCTTCTTTTATCGTCACTACTGGAACCAACTTGAACCAGAAAATTGATAGTTTTTATTTGCGTAAAGTAAAGTGTACTCTTTTGCCGCTTTTTTATAAGTAAGAAAGTGATAGCTATGCCTATCAAAGATATTATTACTTCATTGAAATCTTCAAATCATGAAGAGGCCAAATACAGATGTTGCTATTGGACTGGTGGGCATGTTCGGGTAGGTTCAGACTCTTTCCGATCCTTCAATTCCATATCTTCCTAATCTTTTTAATCGCTCTTCTAGGTCTGGACTAGAAAAAAACAAATGGAGCGGTACCAGAAACGACGTGGGGAGGGGACAGTAGCTGATCGTGGGGACAATAGTGGTCCACAGGGCTAGAACAGAGTCCGAAAATGGGTCTGAGAACTATTTGGGTTCCAGGGGTCCCGGACACCTTGTTCAGGGATCCTTTGGGTCTTGGATCCAATTGATTCCCGGATTCGGGACATAGGTGAATAGGAGGATCCCTTCCCCCGTACTTGGAAGCCTGACACCCCCCCCCCAAATTTTTGGCCAGAGGCCAAAATAAAAATGACATTTATTGGCATAAAAACTTATTTTTTATAGCACAAATAGTAATTTTTGAGCATTTTTTGGTGAAAAATGTCTTGGAACCCATACGTTTTTTGACATACATGTCTATATCCTCGTCCTCAGCTCTCAATACCTCGAACTGCGATTCATCTTCCACTATCAAATTCGAAACAAGCTCATTAAATTTGTCAGATTCTTTGTTAATAGGGAAAAGTGCGATTGCTTTACGATATGTCCCTTGGATCCTGGGGTCCCAAAAAGTGGATCCCTTTCGGACTCTAGACCAGAAGCGGGCCCAATGAGCCAGAGCAACTTGCTTCTAGCCCCGCGGCAAGCATCAGACACAGCGATCAGCCTTGGTACGGGCCCAATTGTCCTCTTAGCAATAAAACATAAGAATTTTAAAATTTTGACTAAATTTTTGCGGACTACCCACACTGATCTTACTCCCTCCCACAATTCAGGTTATCCTGGCCATACCACTAGATAAGCCAACTTTGCTAAGCTTTGAAATTTTTAGCAAGTTTCTACAATAATCGCAATCATCACTCTTGTTATTAACATAATAACCCTGATTTTATCGGCAATCATTGGCTTCTGGTCGGTTTTTATAAGTTCAGTTTTGAATGTTATCGTCTCATTGCTTGTCATTTATGCCGATAAATATGAAAAACCATGGGCATATACCCCATTCATTATTCTTGTGGTAAATTTTGAGATTTTTTATTTTAAAAAAGATGAATAAACAATAAATCTAGGGACTCGGAACGATAAACTATTTTATATCAAGCATTGTACTTTTTGTTCAATCTGGTCAAAAGGGTATGTTTTTTGCCATTTAAATTTTTTAATATGCCTTTTTGGGTCAAAAGATGGGAAAATTTGTAGAGGAATACCTCCATATGTATAGAGTCCCATTTAGTCAAATTGGAAAAATAATGACAGTCAAATTTTCTCATGCAATTTTAAGGGTTCACAACTTTTTTTATTCGAGCAAAAATTACTTCGGGGATCGAACCCTATTCTTTCAAGACGAACTTTGAGTCCTTTGCTCCTACACCATCGATGCTACTTATTCGAGAAACTACATATACATTTTAGGGAGAATGAACCAAGGAATTTATGTAGCCCTTGGAATAATTTGCATTATAGAATCCTTTGTTTATATATGGTGTTTATGGGTAGTAATCATGGCCTATAATTATATGCAACATGTGGTGACTGGAAGATTAGTACAGCATGAAATGAGCTCGTCACAATCGGCATCAAGCCCTAATCAGGCCGAAGCAAATAGAACACCAAAAGTTTAAAAATATTATTTTTAATAAAGTCCGTTTCCGCTACCAATGGGAAAAAATCCGGGGCGATGGTCAAGTGGTCCAAGGCGCTGCCCGTCCGATCTGGCAAGTTAAGCAAAGTTGGGCCCGCAGGTTCGATTCCGAAAAGGCAAAATGTTGATTTTCAAAATTCTTTTACAAAAAATGGAGCATTTTTTGTAAAAGAAGTTTTTTGAAAATCAAAATTTTGCCCTAGTGGGATCGAACTTGCGAGCCCAATGTTGCTTAACTTACCAGATCGGAAGGGCGGCGCCTTAGACCACTTGGCCTTCGCTTCCATTGACGGCAGAAACGGACTTTAGCATTTGGTTTGTCTGATAATTTTTCTTTAGTATAATAAAATAATTTTTCTTTGTAAAATTTATGACATATACAGGGTGATTCAAAAAATTGCAATTTTGGTGATTTTTACACGAATTGGAGACCTGAAATTTTTTCTCACCTATCCCCTTCCTCTCACTCAATGACACATGACCTACCCCCTTCCCATCCCATGACCCACGACCTACCCCGGTAAAATTTTACCCCGGGTTGTACAACTGTGTTCGGGAGCCGTGCGAATAGAAAAACCCCATATAGGATTATTTTGGTGAAAATTAAAAAACTTGTATAATTTTGAAAAAATCGCTCAAAAATCCCAAAATTGCTTTTTGTGGGCACCCATAGATTTATTTATTTTCATATTTATACAATTTGTTCACTGATAGTATATTTTAAAGCAGGTTTATGGTGAACGTAAAAATTTTGGGCAACTCGTGATTCCATCAAATCGTACCATAATCTTCTGGCCTCATCGTCAAATTCTTGTCTTATCTCTCTAAAAAAGTTTGTTGAAAAACAATTAAAATAGAGTGTATAACCTAGTCTTGTGGCCTTTCTTCTTTTTATGAATATCCAAATAAAAATGTGGACTTGAACTAGCATATGTTAAAAGAGTTTCATTTGGTGATAATTTGAAGTGTAAAGAGCGGTCTTCAAAAAATTTTTTATGATCAGGATTTCCAGTTGGTCCGAGTTCGATGATCTAAAAATTGTTTAGAAAAAAATTTTAAGGGCCTCTTCAGGTGATCGAAAAAATTTTTTTCCTAACATTTTTTAAATATGATACTATAGAGGGTCATATAGATATTACGTAATCAACTTTTTGGTGTTTTACCCCCTTCCCTCCCCCAACGTAATCATCAAAAATGCACTAACGTAGTCAATTTTTATGAGGAGGGCCGACCCCTCTCCCCCCCCCCAGTATGATTACGTAATATCTGGATGACCCCTTGGGTAATTTTGTGTGAAATTGATTGCGCGCATTCCCGAAATGTGCAAACACTTCCCTGGCCCTGATTCAGGGAAAAAAATTGGATTTTTGAAGCAAAAATGATCATTTTTTTCACTGAATCAAGATCAGGGAAGCGTTTTCACGCTTTGGGAATGAGCGCAATCGATTCCATAAAATTATCCCTAATGGGTCATGTTTAAAAAATTTAGGAAAAATTTTTTTCGATCACTGGACTGGGTGTGCACGGCAATTTGTAAAAGTACGATTGCGCCGAACACGCCAAAGGGTCCCAATTAGGCTTAGGCCTAAGCCTAATTTGGACCCTTTGGCGTGTTCGGCGCAGTCGTACTTTTACAGATTGCCGGTGTGCACCCCCTTTAACCCATTTTTGGGCACTATAACTTCCGCAAATATAACTCTCGCCACTTTCGTGTCAATAAACATATTAATTGCGACCAATTGAGTTGTCTGATTTGCAATAAATATGTATATTGACACGAACGTAGCCAAAGTTGATGTGGCGAAAGTTATAGCTGTTTGGCAACGTGGCGAAAATTGTTGCGGCGAATATGAAACGTGGCGAGAGTTATAGTGCCCATTTTTGCCCAGAACTCCAAAAATTTTGGTGTAAAAATTTGATGTTCTCAAATCTTCAATCAATGTTTTAATCAGTAAAACAAATACATCACAATTTGTGATCTTTTTAAAAGCTGTTCGCCTTTATTCCAGGAAACTTTCAAGCCTAATTTGGCTGATCTAGAAGTTCGCTATAGTAGCGTTCCATATATGAAACAGTGGGCAAAAATGGATTAAAAATAAGTTTGATTTTGACCTCATCGGGTTCTTCACAAGAACGTTCGATGCACATTTCCATAGAATGTTTGCTATCATCGCTGAGGTCGTGTTGAAAAATATCCAAAATTTCTGGGACTTTTGAGTGATGAGCTAGGATGATTCGAATAGTGGTCTAAAAATTTTTAATTTTTGTTGAAAATTTAATTTTTAACAAACTGGTATAGAAACATATTTAAATGTATGCTCTTTTGGGAAATGTGGCACTACAACAATATCTCCAGACGGGAATAAATTTAGTAAATTTTCTCTAGCTTCTCTTGGAATATCGAATAATTTTGATTTTGAATCTGAATTTTTTTAAATTGATAATTTCAAAAAATTGATGGGGGTAACCATCATACATGGGCAGACCCCAGGTTTTCATATAGGGGGTCGGGGTTAGAGGGAGGGTGATGGGGTTGTGGGGGGGGGGGACATAGAATGTGGTTCGGAAGGTCGACAAATTGAGGATTAATAGTCGAAAAGTAGGTTGCTTGGAGCAGCATATTTATTTTTGGAAAAAAAAGAATAATTTAGATTTATCAATCTTTTTTTTGGTCGCCAACTTTTTGACCCCATCGGGAGGAGGCCCAAATGAGGGTTGTGGGTTTTTTTGAAAATTCCACTTGAGGTGCTGCCCATGTATGGTAACCATTACAGCCAGATCTCCGAAAAAAATTTTTTCGCATCAAAATTACCCTAGAAGAGTCATTTCTACAAAAATTTGCGAAAAAAATTTTTTTGGCTGTAAAGGTTACCCCCTTTAAAATCAATTTTTTTACCTTTTTGTTGAATTTTGGGTATATCTGCCTGTCTGAAAAATTCTTGACTTTCTTCTGGAGCTAACATTGTTGTACTTATTTCTGTTGATGCTTCATTCTTGTCTGTGGTTTCTTCTTCCTCTTCTTCTATGCTTTCATATGAGTTCGATCCTTCATCCTTGATATTCAACTTTTTCATTTCTTTTACAAAATTTGAATGAATTTCATCCGCAAATTTTGAGGTGAAATGTTCCATAAGTTTTTGCATGTCTTTGATAGTAATGGGTCTAGTGGTTGAGGCCCAATAGCTGAAAAATTTTTTAGTTTGTCTTTTTTCATCGGGCGGATTTTTGGCCTTGAGCCATAAATGTTCGAGTTTAGTTGAGTTTGTCGTAAAAGTTCACATCTTTGTGCTTAGGCTCCCAACCCTTCTCTAGGTCTCCCTCCAAAACCACTTCAGCCCCTGGGGTCAAGGAGGCCCATGGGTCTGACAAGGAAACTGTTCCAACTTGGTTTCTCTGATTTCGCCCAAACATATGCCAATTTTTTACCCATGGTAGAGGAGGTGGTGGATGGCTTATGCCCCAAGTGAAAGATAAGTAATTTTTAGAAATCAAATATTACGTATGTCTATTGCTCAATTTTTGACGATTCAAAAAGACTTCTTTGAGACGAAACTTGAATCTTTGTAGTCCAACACCAAAAATGATATTTTCTTCTTCTGTCAACACACAACTGAATTTCATCAAATTCATGAAGCTTCCCATATCTTTGTCGTACTAAAAAAATTTCAGTTTTTTTCAAAAAAAAGCAATTTCGGAGCTACAGAACTTGGGGGGTCACTTAACGTGACCCTCAAGACCGAAAAAGGCGCCGAAACACACCCTCTAGGAGTAAAAATTAACGTGGAACACGCTGATGCCATTATGCTCATAAGTCGGTAAGGTGGAGGAGGGCAGGGGATCCCCGATGAGGTGGTCTCTCACCATCTCGTTAAATTCGGCTAAAATTTTAATAAAAAAAGGAACTTTTTTTTAGTTTGAAGTAGTCTTCTAATACCCAATTTTTATGGACCATCTCATATGTTCGACGGGGTCCGGGAGGCCCCCATGTTCAGTAGCTCCGCAATTTCGACAATTCAAAAAGTATACCACAAACTGCTGTTGACTTAACGAAACATATTTGTATTGCACACCACATTTGGCAAGCTCATT
>JAQGBS010002304.1:0-13425 GCA_034698545.1 Acrobeloides obliquus | reverse complement strand
GTTTAGCAGCCGTTTGAATGGAAGAACGATTTCGCAATTTATATTCATTAGGGGTGTCATTGATTTTTATAAAAATTAAGTATTTTTGCTTGAAAATTAAGCATTTTAAAGGAAGAAAATTAAGCATGGCACATCAAAAATTAAGCATGGCCATCAAAAATGAAGCATAAATGCTTAAAATTAAGCAAAAATGACACCCCTAGTTCTCATCTGGCATCCCTGGTTCTCATCTGAAAATGAAAATATGGAATTGCCATATTCGATTTGACAAGAAAAAATATTGAATTGTTTTTTCATTCGTTAAAAAATCTTGATTTATTTTTAAAAAAGTTGAAAGCTTGTATACAAGTTTCGCTGGCTCGAAAATGTTTGCTTTGTGATTTAATTTTTGTTTAGAAATTTTTTGTTTTTCTAATTCCTCCAATTTTAGATTTGTTACATCGAACTATTATTTCTTCGACTATTATTTCCTTCAAGTTAGCAATCAATACATTTTATGATTCATCATGACTTCGATTTTCAACACGACTTTTAAAGGAGTGGAAATTGCGTGTGAAACGGTAATTTTAAAGAAATAACTTATCTTTATACCAGTGACATTTCCAGAAATTTTTTATAGGGGGGCTACCCGGAAATTTTCAAAAATTTGCCTTGATGTTCCTTTATGTTTTTTGCGAAAATTTTCCAAATTTCTGGAAAAAACATAAGGGTACCCTTATGATTTTTTTCGATTTTTCAAAAAAATTTCAAAAATCACCTTGGTCCCCCTTGTTTTTATCGCCCGATAGGCGCGAAAAATTTTTTGTTGAAAATAAAAATAAATTAGGTAAAGCAAAACATAATATCTCCGCTATTCTTTTTAGGGTGATATTACTCAAGCTCAGTATGGAGCTATTGTTGTTTCGACGGATACTTCTTTCTCATTGAATGCTGGAGCTGGAAACGCAGTTTTGTGTGTTGGCGGACTAGCTTTTCAAGTTAGATTTTACCGATTTTATATTCTTTAACAGTAATGAGTTTTTTTAAGCAAAATCTCAATCACTCAAGATTTCAAATGAACGGAGGAAATAATAACATTTTGGTAGTCCAGGCAGCTGGGAATTTACGAGCGAATACCGTTATTTTGGTGGCTCTCCGTGGGCACCATCGCCCATATATGGAATCGCTGTATAGAGATGTCATCCAAGAGGCTATTCGATTGAATGTTGGAACGGTGGCCATCCCGGCTATTGGATGTGGTAGGGCATATGAAATTGTGCAGTAGTGAAAACTTGAAAGGGCATAGCCAGAAAAACTTTCGGAGGGGGTTGAAATATAAAATTTTTGGCGACTTTTTTTGGTCGCCGTGCTTCGTGCGACAATTTTTTGTTAAAAATTCCTACTAAAAAGCAAAAGACCAGCAAAAAATTTTTTGATAAGCTGAAAATGCTCAGAAATTACAATTTTTGGGATTTTTTGGTGAAAAAATGGCCTATTTTAGTGAAAAAATTGAACATTTTTGTTGAAAAATGATAGAGGACTATTAGGATTTTTGAAAAAATTTTTGAGCAAAATCATAAAGGGGGATCAAGAGGGAAATTTTTTCGAATTTTGGAGGGGGCTATATCCAGCATTCCCGTTAGCTCTCTCCTGACTACGCCACTGAAAACTTGCGAAATTTAGGCGCCTACGGTTATCCTTTACATGCTGCTGCTGAACACGCACGAAATGCCATTCAAAATTGTGCACACTTCGGCAATTTGACTGTAAGATGAAAGTTCTTTCTTGTGATTTTCTTTCTCTTTTCAGAAAATCTGCTTCATGGATCTCTCGGGCTACTCATTGCGTGAATTCCGCGACAAATTGAGTGCTTTAATTCCGCATGGAAACCTACCACAGCAGCCAGCTGGTCTATCTGCTGTCAATAACTTGAATCAGCCGAATTTAAATTTTAACCTGCCAACTTATATGCCAAATTTTGTACCACTAAGTCAGGCAACAACTGCTCTTGCGGCAAATCATATGTATTTGTTACAAAATGGTAATTTGAATGTGAATATACCACAAGCAGTACAACCACAATCAACACAATTGCCTACAACGAGTGAGTCATATATTGATGGGATAAATGCAAAAAAGTTGAAACTTAACGGAGCAGTTAGTCCCAACGGCTTCGGATTTAGTGCATTTTTTAACAAATTAATCAAAAATTATGGCCATATCTTGATGAAAAAACAATTTTACACATAAATATATAAGGCTCCAGCTTGAAAATGGGCTATTGCGCGAGGAAAAGCTTAAATCATGATTTTTGGTGACTTTTTAAAAAAATGCGAAGCCGTTGGAACTGACTGCTCCTTAATTCACACATGATGATAATTTTAAAATGAAATCTTGCAAGTTACAACTATTTTTTTGGTGTTTGAAATCCAGTTTATTTACAAAAAATGTTTAATTTACAGGATGGCGCAAAAAAAAACCGGATACTTAAAAAATGTTTTTAACGTCTTTTTTCGACAGTCTTCAATTGAAAATTTTCATTTTTTTGACTTATTTCTCATCTTTTTTTGTTGCTATTTTTGAACTTTTCGGTGAAATATATAGGGTTTGAAGCAATAAAAATGAAAGAATTCCGCCCTGCTATCATTCGAATGCATGAAAATGGATATTCTGTCAGAGAATTGCAGAGATTCTCAGTGTTCCTAAGTCTACTGTTCATGATGATATTAAGCGCTTTGAAGAAACGGACCTAAATGCAGATCGTGCAGGACGAGGTCAAACATCGATGGCCAGGAATGAAGAAAAGGTTGAAAGAGTTATCAAGCGTACTCAAAAGCCGGATTCTGTTTTGCTGTGAGCAGCATGATGGAAAGATATCGTTAGTGTTTGTCGAAGCAGGTGTTAAAATTGATCAATATGTTTATCGAGAAATGCTGCAAGATCACCTAATTCCTTAGGCCGAAGAAAATTTTGGTGAAGAATATTAGCTTGTTCAACAAGATTCTGCTCCTGCACACAATGCTGATGACACTCAAATCTTCCTGGGCGAATTTCTAGATTTCATTTCTTGAGATGAATAGTTAACAAATTCTTTACCATATCGCTTTTTCTTACATCATGTTTTGAAATAAATATCGATTTTTATTTTTTTTTAATTTGCCTGATTTGAATCCGCTTGGCTATTTTGTATGGAGCGTTTTGGAAGCCAAAGCTTACACTAAGCCTCATAACGACATCGAATCTTTAAAGCGTGCCCTGATCCAGGCGTGGGATGAAATTACGCCAGAAATCTTAGCAAAGATCGTAGATAACTTTCCAAAAAGATTGAAACAGTGTATTCAACTTCATTTTTTGAATTAAAACTTCGTTGTTGATATCAAAAAACGAAGTTTTAATTCAAAAAATGAAGTTTTTCAATATTTTTTAAATAAATTTTTACTCAAAAATAACATCATTAATGCGTTTCTCGACTAAAAAAACCTTAATAGGAGGTTTTTTTGGTTGATTTTAAAAAAATTCAACTTTTTGGACCATTGTAAGTGAATCCAACAAAGTGAGCTAGCTTCGAATTTTTTTATTTTGACCGCAGAAAAGTAGATAAAATCGAAAAGTGTCCACCCTCGATTTTTATTCCGTAGTGAAATGTCCTAGCCTTTTTATCTTGCCGTTATTCTTATTTCGTTTTTGACAAAACTCTTCTTTTTTTAAACAATTTTAATCATTGAATTATCCATTTGGGATCTACTACATAATAGGGGCCACCCACGTGAAAAATTTTTTCTGCAAATGACCCCTCTAGGGGTAAAAACATGCAGGGAATCCGGGTCATTTTAAGCCAAAAATCGCATTTTTGCGACTTTTCGCTTCAATACACAGGCCTACCCTGACGCAGGGAAGCGTTTTTTCGCTTTTTAAAATTTAAATTCGGATCCTCCGCATGTTTTTACTCCTAGATGGGGTCATTTCCAGAAAAAATTTTCATGTGGGTAGCCCCCCCCCCTCCCATTCGATTTTTAACGAATTCAAATTTTGACGAATTTTTCAATTTTTAGCACATTTTTCAATATTTAACGAATTTTTCAAATTTTGTTGTGTAGTAGCTCCTCCATTTGATATTACAACCTTTGAAAGTTCAGTTGTTTCTCGTTTATTTTTCATTTTTTTGATTTCTATCCATAGCTTTTCTATACATTCCTTTAGCTAATTTAGTGATAGTAAAAATTGAGAATAGTGAAATTTATTAGAACTACTAAAAAATGCCTGTTGTTACTCGCTTACAAGCTAAGAGACTACATTCAAATATTCGTGGCAAGTTTTTGCTTAAAAATTTTTTGACTTTATCGTGACTAAATGGTTGCTACAATTGCAAGATTTCTTTTAAAAATTTAATAAAAAAAAGTACAGGGTGATTCAAAAGTTTGTTCATAACATTTTATACCGAGTTAACACAAAGGCAATGTCCACTATCGATAAAATTATGCCAGGGGACCCTTATGATTTTTTTCGGCCTTTGCCTCCTCCCAGCTACGCCATTGTCTCACGACCTTTTGACATTTAATTTATGATTTTAAGGCAATGGTGGTGCTACAAACTCTTCTTCCGTTGTAGGTCCATCTCCACCGAAAAAAAGGAAAACAGTGAATAAGAAAACTTCCAAGATTAAAGATGAAGAAGACAATGAAAATGATGTGCCATATACAGTGATAGAACGCAGGTGGAGAAACACATCTTCGCCTAAAATGTTTCATGTTTTCATTTTCAGTGATTTACCGAAACCGAGTGAATCTGAGTTGGCGAGCAATAAGGATGATCCATATCATATGTGTTCGATTTGTCTTTCGGATATGGAAGCGATTGTTGATAGTCAAGGCGATCCCCAACATGATGACCCACCGGTTCAGCTCAAGAAGTGCTCTCATTTCTTTCACAAAAGTTGTATCGAAGTAGGTTTTGATACATCAGATTGGAAATTTTAATCATCAAAATCGATCATAACGTCATGTTTTTACTCGTCATCAGTAAAAATATGCAGTTTTATCGATTTTGGTGATCAAAATTTTTGATTTGTGCAATTTTTAGGCCGCTTTCAAGTGCAAGGCTCAGTGTCCGAATTGTTTGACTTGGTACGCGCCAGCCAAGGGAAATCAACCACTGGGCGGATCGATGAATGTTACGGTTGTTCAGAATGGTTGGAATCTCGGCTTTCAGGACTCACAAGGCTATATTCAAATTTATTACAGTATTCCGGGTGGCATTCAAACGGTTGGTTTTTTATGCTCATTTTTAAAACTACCTTATTTTTTGCCTATGATGAATTTGACACGACGGTCTTCTGAATTGAAATATTTGTAGATAAACTGTTGTCTCTGAGGCAAAATGAGTTGGTACTAGTTTGGAACCTAAAAATAAAAAAGTTATAGTCACGAAAAAATGAAATGAGTATAACTTTTTTTAGGTTTTTTTGCCAAGGAAGCATTTTTAGCACTTCAGGAGTGTGATTTTTGAATTCAGCGCATAAAATTACCCCTAAAATGGTCATTTTCAACAAAAATTTTTTTCGAAAGTGCGTCTTCTGTTCCGAACTAGTACCCCAGGGATGTATATAAATCTAATTAGTGTCAGATTCAAAAAATGATATATTAATATTTTTCTTTTTCTAGCACGAGCATCCTCGACCTGGAGTTCGTTTTTCGGGCACACACCGGACCGCTTATTTACCGAATAACCGAGAAGGCAACGAAGTTCTCCGCTTATTGCAGTTAGCCTTCGATCGACGTTTGATTTTCACCGTGGGCGATTCAATCACTTCGGGTCAGAAGAACACAGCCGTCTGGAACAATATTCATCATAAGACCAGTTTGGGTGGTGGTGCACAGAGGTATGATAAGCGGAAAAATGTGGCATGAGACTTGTTGTAAAAAGGCCAAAAAACACCCCAAAAATTCTTTTTTTTAAGGCCAAAAAATACCTAAAAGTGGCCAAAAAACACCCCAAAAATCTTTTTTTAAGGCTAAAAAACACTATTTTATTTTATAACTGCAGAGTGAGGCAAAATAAACCGGTCAACTGGTATTTTCAATTTTTGAAGGTTTTTAAGATAATATTTTTATTGTCTATTAAATACAGACCTAAGCCTGAGGAAGTCGTTATACGACGAAACGTCGCGAATAAAGTTATTCCATATTCATCGCTAGTGATATCTTGGTCTATCTATACCTTGTTATCTTACTATATTCTCACACTATGCGATTCCCATCAATCTCCGCGTTCAAGAAATATTTTTATTGGAAATTTAACAAAAAAACAAAGAAAAATAGGAAATTAACAGAGGTCATTCAAAATGACCTCCTTGCGCTTCCATACAAGACTTCGAAGCGAAAGTTGTTTTTGCCAAAGTTTCGGCGCTAATCTCTTTCCACGCCTTCAATGTTTCGACGTTGTCGTGGGGCTTAGCGCATGCCCTTTCTTCGAGAATGCTTCACACAGAATAATCCAACGGGTTCAAACCGAGTGAATTTGAAAGCCACACTTGTCTCTTGTAATGAAATCTGGGCATTCTTCTGTCAACTTTTCTTGAGTCTCGTTTGCCCTGTGAGCTGGTGCGGAATCCTGCTTGAAGCACCATTCTTCATCGCCAAAATGGCCTCTTGCTCAAGGAAAAAACATTAAAATAAAGTTTCAGATATTAAATTTCAAAAAAAATAGTTACAATAATTGAAAATATCAGGTGACCGGTTTATTTTGTCTCACCCTGTATATCTTTTAAGCTATGGCTATCCGGATGAAGATTACTTGCGTCGTGTGAAAGAAGAACTGGCTGCAGTTGGAATCCGCGCCGAAATGTTGAATAACGCTGGATCGTCATCGTAACCCTAAATATTATTATAGAGTTTCCAAATTTTGGTACTATACTTCGGATTAATAACCGCAAATGACGACAGTGTTCTGAAGTCGGAAAATTTTTTCTTCAAAATAAGCACTTTAGGGGTATTTTTATGAGAGAAATTGATTGCGCGCATTCCCGAAGAAAGCGAAAAAACGCTTTCCTATCTAGAGAAGGCCTGTGTGTTGAAGCGAACAGTCGCAAAAATCGCATTTTTGCGACTTTTCGCTTCAACACACAGGCCTTCTCTAGATAGGAAAGCGTTTTTTCGCTTTGAAAATGTCAATTTTGGATTCCCCGCATTTTTTACCTCTGAAAAAATTTCCGACTTCAAAACCCTGTCGTCATTTTCGATCGTTAATCCAAAGTAGTACCCAAATTTTTAATTGTTTAAATTTTATCTTGTTATTTATCCTTTCCTTAAGCACGATCCACGGGTTATAGTTGCATAAGTAGTCTGAAAAATATTTATTGTATTACAGATTCTTGTTCGGCGCATAGAAAAACCCTAGAAATGTCGAAAATTTCGTCAAAAATCGACTTCTATATTCAAATATCGACATTAAAAAAATGTGTTTACGAACTAATTTTAGTCTAGGTTTGGGGTGGGGGAGTTTGATACATGGAAAATTTTTCATTTTCTTCCCGAAGCATAGTTCTCTCGGTACGCCACCAGACTCCGATTTGCAAGTTAAGCAACGTTGGACCCGGAGCGTCTAAGTTTGTTTTCTGAAGCCTTGAGCATGTGGAATCTCCTTTCTCCGGGGCGTTGGACATGTGCAAAAGCCAGTAATTTGGGAATAACTCCTGTTGTGAGTTGCGCACCCCTCATTCCTTCTGAAAATGAATAGGAAGAGAGTGAGGCAGGAAAAAAATTTTCAGGTTTGGCTGTATTTTTCTCAGGTCCCCTCCCCCATAATTACAGCACTGATTGTGTATGCTCAATTTGAAATACTTATGCAATTTTTCTCTATATCACATATTTGATTCATGTATAAAATTTTATCTTTTAAATGTTTTACAGAATAATGGCGGATTTATGTTCAGCCCATAGAAAATTCCAGAAATGTCGAAAATTTCGACAAAATCGACTTATTAGTCAAATATCAACGTTTTAAAACAAATGAGCACGAACTTTTGACGCACCCTGTACTGTTAGGTGTGGATAATTGTTCAGTATAATTTTATTTTGTGAATAGATGTGCCTTTGAGGTGGCAGATGTGCTTTGTAGTAGAAGATATAGTATAGTCCGTGTCACCTCCAACTATAAAAAAAGTTGGACCCAAAATCCAAAATCGGTATTCCGTTTGGTCTGGCAAGTTAAGCAAAATTTGGGTCCGCAGGTTCGATCCTACTGGGGTAAAAATTTTGATCTACAAAAACTTCTTAGAGCAAAAAATTTTTGCTCCATTCTTTGTAAGAAAAGTTTTTTGTAGATCAAAATTTTGCCCTAGCGGGATCGAACTTGCGGACCCAACGTTACTTAACTTGTCAGATCGGACGGGATGCTAACTTCGGACTTTGAATTTTGGGTCCATCTTTTTTATAGTTGAGGCTGAAACGGACTATAGTCAGGTAGAGATTTTTTATACATTAAACTCTTTATTCTTTTTACATGATATAAATTTGCCAATATCACAAACAAACACACAACTAATGAAATATTAACGTCGACCGAAACGAAACATTGGGAGATCACCAACGCCTTGAATTTGATACATCTTCTCACCGACATTGTTCATTACTCTCCTACCGAACCTCATTAAGTGCTGTTCGTCGATCTGTCTAGTTTGGCGTTTAGGTACTTCATCGAGGCTTGAAAAATCTGATGATGATAAATTGATGAGTGCTTGGTCTAGCTGGGGTTGAGAATTTTCGTGACTTTTTGACGTTTCTATTACTAATACGGGTGTAGGTCGTCTTAGCGGACTTGTTTCATCTAAAAAATTAAATAAGCAAATTTGGGAGCTACTACACCAGGGTCCGGAATGAAAAAACTCAGAAAAAATGTCAATAGGGGACGACTCACGTGAAAAAATTTTTAAAAATTTATTTTCTGGAAATGACCCGGACTAAAAACATGCGGGGGAATCCGAATTTGACATTTTCGAAACGAAAAAACGCTTCCCTGATTCATGTAAAGCTTGTGTATTGAAGCGAAAAGTCGCAAAAATGCGACTTTTTACTTCAATACATAGGTCTTCAAGCGTTTTTTTCGCCTCAAAAATATTAAATTCGGATTCTCCACATTTTTTTACCCCTAGAGGGGCCATTTTCAGAAAAAATTTTGAAAATTTTTTCACATGTGTGACACCCCCTATTGTGTAGTAGCTCCCAAATTTGTTATATTGGGTGACAAATACGCTAAAATTGGGCGGAGGATGCGAAACTCTAAATTCCTCACCATTGACTGAATACAGTTGTAAATATCTTGGATTGGGTATGGCTAGTGAAGTACTACATAAAGAAAATATATGAAATATAGTTAGGGTAAATGTCAAATATTGACGCTCGTCCAAGCCTAGGCCCATTTTCATCATGTTGTATGTATGGCACTAAAATTCTGGAAAATATTTAAAAATTTGCATATTTTTTCGCATCTTGGAACTAACACGAACAACTAGTTTGTGGTCGAATTTTTTAAAATATAAAATTACGAATCGTGATTTTCACGATTTTTGGAAAATTACGTATAATACAAATCCTAAAATACTTTTCTCTTATTCCCTCTTAAAAAACCTATCTTTCGAATGTGTATAATAGTTTTCTCACACCTACGTCATTTTCACAAAGATCCGACGCAATGATCAAAAGTCGGAGCAGGGGTGTCAAATTTTGAAATTCGCATAATTAATCGAGTTCAAGTTGACCGTAAAAGCAACGAATTTTCAAAAGTTTCTTCACAAACCCCCTGGGGTCGATTGTTGTACTTGATTAGTGTCAAGTGAGTAAAAATGAACTTGTCAGTTTTTAGTGAACTTTTCACTTATCAAGTGCCCACTGTCAACTTTTTCATTTTTGCTCACTTGTCACTGATCACTTGACACTAATCAAGTACAACAATCGACCCCACGGGTTTGTGAAGAAACTTTTTGAAAATTCGTTACTTTTACGGCCCAAATTGAACTCAATATGCGAATTCAAAATCTAGCACCCCTGAACCGAAGTCTTATTGAAAAAAAATATAAGACCACTTGTCGGCACACGAATTTTGTTTGGACTACCTGATAAAATATAGCCCCTGTAATATTGAACTAAACAAATAAATGGTTTCGCCGAAGACATTTGGAAAATGACATAAACTTGAAAATAAAACTAAGAAGTCAATAAAATTCTAAGAAATATGTATAAATTCTACGAAAAACATCATAAATTAAGGGAGGAGGAGGGCCGATTGAGCCGAGTTATTTATTAGTTATCGCAAAAAATTTTTCAACAAATGTAAAAATGTTCGAAACGATGAAAAAATTTTTTCCTGTTTTCTAGGAAAAATCGAAAAAAATTCGTCAAAAATTGAAAAAATCGTAAAAATTGAAAAATTCGTAAAAATTGAAAAAATCATAAAATTCGTAAAATTTGACATTTTCGAAGCGAAAAAACGCTTCCCTGATTCAGGGAAGCGTTTTTTCGTATTATGTATTGAAGTGAAAAGTCGCAAAAATGCGATTTTTACCCAAAAACAACCCCTTTGGAGTAAAAATGTGCGGGGAATCCGAATTTGACATTATCAAATTCCTCGGATTCAAGAAAAGTTGTATATCGACGCGAAAATTTCGAGAAAAGAATGATGAATTTGGTTCGAAAAAATCAAAGAATGGTGGTGTTGCAAGCCAGGGATGTATCGAGTTTAGATCGAGTTTGGCTACATATCTAAAAAAACACACATTCAATTCATAAAGTTAATAGCTCATTTGGAAGCTTGGGAATTGTAGATTTAAATGAACTTTAGTTGACTTAATTCCGATTTAAAATTGTCAAGTTATAGCCTCAAACTCGATCGAAACTCGATGAACAAACTCGATAATCAAACTCGAAAAAACCCGATTCGATCGAAACTCGATAAACAAATTCGATAATCAACTCGAAACACCCGATCGAGTTTGAGGCTATAACTTTACACTTTTAAATCGGAATTAAGTCAACTAAAGCTCATTTAAATCTACAATTCCCAGGTTTCCAAATGAGCTATTAGCTTTATGAATTGAATGTGTATTTTTTTAGATACGTAGCCAAACTCGATACATCCCTGTTGAAAGCATTGAAGATGATTTAATGCGATCAAATGATGGAGGATTCTATACCAGTGTTACTGTGACCGAACAAGAACTTGAACAACTGGCTTCGGATAAATCTATACCTCCATGGCCTGGGAGGAAGTTTGACACTTTTTTGAAAATTTTTTCACTTTCTCCGAAAAAGGGAAGAAAAATGATTAAAAACAATCCCCTTTGCCACGAAAAGTTTTATGCCAGCCAAACTAATGGCACTAATTGTTGATGTTAAAAACGGGGGGATGATGACTTGATGCCATTATAAAATAATTCCTCATCAAAAATATCGCCAACGCCGACGAGAAAATGAGAAAAATTTTGCACGCGAGATAGAACAAAAGCTTGAAAGGCAATACCCTAAAGATTTAATTCGTTCGACACTCTAGAATCAACATCAAAATAAAAAAGCCGGCCAAAATTAATTTTTAGCAAAAAAGATGAAAAAAATCGAATTCTTCAAACGAAGAGACAAATTCTTTTGCTTCAATTAATCCATTTATATAAGCCAATAAAATTGGAAAAATTTCAAAAATTCAAGGAATTTTTCCGCCTTCTTAATGGGAACTCGTGTTCTACCCGCAAGGTTGTGTGTGAAATTTCTTCATTTTTTGTGTGGATTTTGAACCACCGGCCGCCCCCAGCTAACATTTTGATTGGAAAGTCATCAATCAGGGTTGACCTCTCTTGTTGAAAAGTTGTTTCCGAGTAATTTGTTGTTTTGAAAAATACGAACAAAACTTTCTTTGTTGATTGGCAATTTTCTGCTCTAATTAGAAAGAAAAAGATCACATTTTTGTTGAAGAATGACACTTTTGAGAAAAATGAGAAAATTGATTAAAACACAACATTCAGTGCAATTCCTGCTACATTAAATGTGTCATGTATGTCTGTTTGACGAATTTTACGATTTTTTCAATTTTTAACGAATTTTTCAATTTTTGATCAATTTTTCAAATTTTGACGAATTTTTCAATTTTTGACGAATTTTACGATTTTTGACGGATTTTACGATTTTTGACGGATTTTTCAATTTTTTTACGAATTTTTCAACTTTTGACGTATTTTTCAATTTTTGACAAATTTTTCAAATTTCGATGAATTTTTCAATTTTTGACGAATTTTTGTCGGACGATCTCGGGAACTATTGATTTAAACCCGGAATGTTGTTGTAACAAAAGTTGTAGGGGGACAATGAGAGAAGACGATTGACACCAAAATCATCGAGATCTGACAAAAAAATTTTCAACTTTTTTACCCCCTGGGGGACCAAGGAAAAAACATCTCAAGCTCAGTATATACTGAGCTTAATTTTCCCGCTAAGATGCATCCCTGCGTGGTCGTATTGGCGGAAAATGAAGCTCAGTATATACTGAGCACGACAGATAGCGTTAGATAGCGCGGACCCTAAGTCGATGAAAAACGAAAATTTTAAAAAAATTTTTCAATTTTGACAAATTTTTCGATTTTTGATGAACTTTTCAATTTTTGACGAATTTTTCTATTTTTGACGAATTTTTCGATTTTTGATGAATTTTTCAATTTTTAGCACACTTTTCAATTTTGGCAAATTTTTCAATTTTCGTCGAATTTTTCAATTTTTAACGAATTTTTCAATTTTTGAAAAACGAAAATTTTTTAAAAAATGTTCAATTTTTGAGGAATTTTTCAATTTTGGCACATTTTTCGATTTTTGACGAATTTTTAATTTTTGATCAATTTTTCAAATTTTAACGAATTTTTTAATTTTTGACGAATTTTTCGATTGTGTATTGACGCGAAAATTCAAAATTTTTTGGCAGTTTGCGTAAGTCGATGAAAAACGAAATTTTTTCAATTTTCGCGTCAATACACAACTTTTATTGATTCAGAGATGAATTTTCACAGCATTCATGTTTGTTTTGGAGACCCGAACAATTCTATGATACGGTAGGTACGTCCAAACATAACAACAAAAAAAGACTAACAAAAATATTTTTCAACACGCCTCTACTAAAACTTCTAAGATTAAAGTCCAAATAACTAATCATAGAAACCTAATTTCAACCTGTTACTGCTAAGATACGGACAAGAGTCTCCTTATTGGTGTCGTGTAGTAATTGACTAACGCCCATCGGACGTTTATACACCTTCACCAACTCAATATATCGGGGCATGTCGAAATAAAAATAACTATAAATAATACATGCCCGTTTGGCGGTGACGTTAAGGAAATTTCGCTATTTTCGAATTAGAATGGCGCCAATAAAGCAAGAAGGAAGAGAGGGAAATGGCTAGCGAATTAATTTGAAAAG
>JAQGBS010002303.1:0-13426 GCA_034698545.1 Acrobeloides obliquus | reverse complement strand
CAAAAACGGTGGAAAATGTCGAAATTTCGACGAAAGAAGTCAAATAAAGGTGTTTTTGGTGGCCCCTTAATTTCAAAAAAACGCTATTTTAAGGCTTTTTAAGGCTTTTTGTATAACAGAAAAATTACTAAGGCTTTTTTTTTAGATAGAAAATTTTTTTTCCGTTCAAACAAAAGTTGTTAGTTATGACATATACTACAACTTGTAGCATCGGGATTTTTGATTTTAAGGAAATCAATTTTGGGCTTGATGTGCCACAGGAAACCCGAGTTCCATGGGTCCGGGGCTTAAAGACCCATGGGTCCGGTGCCCAAGATCCGGTTCGGGATTGCGCGCAATCGATTCCCCAAATAAAAACACCAGGGGTAATTTTTCTGCTTTTTTAGCCAGCTTTTACGATTTATCGGCAAATCCGGGTGAATGGTAAAAATTAATTCAACCATTCCAAAAGTGCGTGCCTAAATTTGTATATTATAAAGAATTTTTTAGTAGACCAAGCTCAAAAATGTTTATCCAGATCAAGTTCATGTTGGCTTTCTTTTTATATTTAAATATTATCAAGGCACGAAGCCTTTATCCCTTAAGTCATGAAACGTATTCTAAACCGAATCCCATCGAAACAGATGCAGATGTTACCGTAGTCGACTGTCATACTATGCTTCATGGCGATGTTATGGGGAATCGATACAGATTGGAAGCTAGTACTGTGGAGGATGGACGCATATGTGATTTAATGCTACCAAATCATGTATTGGTGGCTGTGGAGACGGATTTTCATGACCCAGAGACTTATTTCAGAGTTGTTGGTACTAATGGGAATCAAGGATGGACTGTTCGTCTTCCAAGAATATTTTCTCGTAAGGATTACATCTATTTAATTTTAAAAAATGAAATAAAAGCCAGATGATGGAATGTGCAAAAAAATTACATGGAAATTGTGCGAGACTTATTTTTTGTAAAACTCATTTTCTTAATAGGGCAACTGATTGAAGCTAACTTGTTTAAAAAATTGTATAACGAACTTTTTTTAGATAACTCCACAATCCCTTACCATGGCCGTGAACGTGAACACACATCCGTCTGGTTTACTTCATGTAATCGAAGTGCTATCCTACTAAACTCAAAAAATACCAAAGATGCCATCATAATCATGATGAAGGAGTTACCCGAAGAAAAACTAGCCCTATACAAAGACCCCATCAAATGTAATTAATATTTGGAACTTTTATAAACTCTTATTTGACTCTAACTACATCTGTTGTAATATTGTAAAATTCATGATCTTTGGGGTCCTAAATGCAAAGAACTTACCTGTTATTTTTACCAAAAGCGCAAAAAATTTCCACTAGGTCTTCACGATTGGTCTCGTGGAATAAATGTTACCAAGCCTCAAAAATTGTTCTTTAAATTAGACATGTAAATATTTTCCTTCTCCTGAATTTTAATTGCAATCGCATAATCTTTATCCCACATCTCCTATTTTTAGTGTACATATTCTATAAAGAGTTTTATTTTTTGGCATCAAAAAAATTTGGATTTGGATTCTGAATCTGGATTCGGATTCTGAATTTGAATTCTGAATCCAAATCTGAATTCGGATTCTGAATTCGAATACTGGATTTTGAATTTGGATTCTGAATCCGAATTCTAAATCTGGATTCTGAATTCTGATTCTGATTCTGAATCCGGATTCTGTACTCTGAATCTAGAATTCGATCTCCGAATCCGGAATTCGGATTCAGAATCAGAATTCAAAAACCGAATTCAGAATCCAGATTCAGGATCCGGATTATAAATTCAGATTCTCAATCCGGATTCTGGATTCGGATTATAAATCGGATTCTGAATCCGGATTCCAGATTCAGAATTTAGAATCCGAATTCAGAATCTATATTCAAAATCCGGAATTCGGATTTAGAATCAGTACTCAAATTCAAAATCTGGATTCAGTATCCGAATTCAGAATCTGGATTCAGAATCCGAATTCAAAACTTTTTAGTGCCATGAAAATATTTGCGTTATATAAACTGTTTCTTATAAGATACAATTTATTTATTAGAATTGTTTGTTTGATTATTTCATGCTATTTCTGTATTTATTGCGTCGGTTTTTTCTCCATGTCCTATCCCACGGCGGCGCAATTTCAGCCCTGCTTTTTAGCTATTGACAGATATAGTCAATTGTACACCATTCATAAATATTTTAAATAAACATTTCTTTCAGGTCAAAATAGCCGATCTGTGTCAATACCATGTTAGAAAATCGGATGTGTTATCAAAGATCTGTGATTATCTATTATTTCTATATTTAATTGTTATCAAATAAATTTTTTAACGATTGAAGACGTATAGGTCACATGATTGACATATGTATATGAGCTTTCAATTAAGGAAATTGTCCATTCTAAAGAATTATCAAAGTAATATTTTATTTTCTCATTGGAATGCTTTTAACGATTATTTTTTTGTTTAGATTTTGGGGTCGTTATATCGAATCGAACAGTAGAGGGGGTATCATTATATCAATTTTTACAAAAAAATATATTACCATAAATACTGTAATATACGCCCCGGGGCGTTAATTTTTCAACCTCCCCTAGAGTACCAAAAATCAGCCAATTTGGAGAAAACATTTTTTCGAGAAGCGTTCTGACGTGCACCCCCTTTAAGAAAAGAAAAGAGAAAAAAAACATAAAAACACTATTTGCTCAAGTTTTAGATTTGTTATGCATTTTTAACGGTTTCGTATATATCTGGGGCTGGTTGATTTTTCAACCCCTGGAGAAGGGGGGGGGCAGCGACGCATAGAAGAGGGGAAAGAGGGAAAGCTTCCCCTCCAAATATGAAAAAATAAAAATTTGTTTCTAATGGTTTCCCTTATGTTTTTCCCCAAATTTTTGAAAAATAAAGATAAGGGGGGACCGAGGTAAATTTTTGAAAATTTGTGGGGACTTCCACCCCAAAACAAAACCTACTTTGCGCCACTGGGGGGGGGGGGACATATCTTACAGTATTTACGATGCATTCATTATAAATGAAGTAAAAAGTGTCAAAATATATTATTTTTCTCAAAAACAGTAGACCCTTCTCCTCCGTAGCCAAAGGAGAAGGATCAATTATTAACAGATTAACGTCAAATCTTTATTGGAAATAAAAATTCATATAAAAATGAATAACTGTAAAAAAGAAATAGTTGAAAAAGTTCTTTTCGACCCATCCTGGGCTATTTCAAAGTTGTAGGTTCGCAGATTTTGAGTTTTACAATTTCTCAAATTTCTTTTTCGTGTAATGGCCATATCTCCATGAAAATTCACGATCACTAGACGAAAATTATCCTCGTGATTTGTACTTAATTATTTTCATTGACATTAATCCATGATTAATAAGTTAATATTGTCAAACATTGCATTTTTTGAGTTTGGGGTCTTTGAGAGCACTGTATTGGGTTAAAGATGGATATTTTAACAAGTTACAATAGGAATTTTTCTTTGTCATCACAAAAAGTTTCAGATCTCTTCACGAGTAAAAAAATGCTTTTTTCCGCATCGAAAAATTCCCACTCCTAGACCGAGATATCGTCAAAATACTTAGATAACCTTTGTTTTGTTATATGAAAATCTTGTATGTAATCATTTCTCATTGTTTTGTCCAAATAAACAATTTTAATCATATCCAAAACATAAAAAATAAAATATTTCATTGCTAAAATTCAAAATTTTAATAAAAAGGTGTCCAATTTTTTATCAAAAATGCCTATTTTTGCCAAAAATCGCACTTTTTTGGATATTTTTGCCAAAAAATGTGTTTTTTGGCGAAAAATGCTATTTTTAGTCATTTTTTGCTATAAAATAAACGAATCACAATACCGCCCCCGTTTTTTTTTTGGTTTTGAGCAGTGGTTTTGAGAAGCCACTCAAAACCACTGCTCAAAAGATTAATAAACGTTTTTTATCAACAAAAAATGCAATTCATCAAAAAAATTTTATTTTATACAAAAATCAATAACAATAATTGACATTCACACGTAGTAAAGCAAAACAAATAATGATACAAACAATGGAAATTAATTTAAGATTTCTGATTCTTCATCTAGCAAAAATTCAAATTTCATAAATTCTACCATCTCATGTCCATTTCTCCCGCTTCGAATTCCATGACTTCCACTACTTCATGAGCTTCTGGACTACAGGATGTCCTAAAAAAACTCGGGATTTTTTGAGTTTTGTTGTTTTTTCAATTGTATTCATTTTGAATTTGTTTCTTTCGTCTTTTTAGCATTTTCATCAAAAATCAACATTTTTAAGAAGAAACTGGCATGAAGATCAAAAAATCTTGGTTTCGATCGTAAGAAACAAAATTAAAATGAATACGATTGAAAAAACAACAAAATTCAAAAAATCCCGAGTTTTTTCGGACACCCTGTAGATTATGATTTGGAAGCTGCACATTCAACTATAGATGGATCTTCACCTTCATTACTATAAAAACAAAAACAATTTAACTTCTAAAAAAAGTACGTCTGTGTATATTCTTTGATGGAACTCTGGTTTCGGAATCAAAAGTTCGAATCGAATCTAAAAGCATGTGATTTCCATTACAGGAGTAACATTCATTTGACAAAACATAAAAAGATTAGCTTTTCAAAACACAATTTTTATGTGAAGCAATAAAAAAATGTCCTTAAATCTGATAAAAAATAAAAATCAATCAGCCGAAAAAAGAGTCTTAAAAGATACGTCTCTCTTTTAACGGCCTTAATTTATTCTTTGTTGTATCAGAGTCCAGTCCAAAAGGGAACTACTTATTTAAGACGTCAGGGAACCCGGAACCCAAATACCCCTGGATCCGGTGCCCAATACCTGGTTTGGAAATGCGCGCAATTGATTTCCCAAATAAAAAACCCTAGGGATCATTTTCCTGCTTTTAGCCGTCTCTTACGATTTATCGGCAAATCTGGGTGAATGGTAAAAATTAATTCATCAGAATTTTTTGTCAGAATTTTGTAATTTTGTTCTAAAGTAAGCCTGGTTAATAAAATAAATGGACTAAAAAGTTAATTTTTTCCATTCACCCGGATTTGCCGATAAATCGTAAAAGCTGGCTAAAAGCAGGAAAATGATCCCTAAGGTTTTTTATTTGGGAAATCGATTGCGCGCATTCCCGAACCAGATCTTGGGCACCGGATCCAGGGGTATTTGGGCTTCGGGTTCCCTGGCATCTCAAATAAGTATTTTCACATTTCAATGATTACCAGTTAAATATATTTTATTTATTAAATAAAAATTTATCTATAAATGCCTCTCTTATCAAATACTTGTTTTGCCCAAAAAATCATAGTTTTTATTTTTCCTCCAGATACGAGTGTCGTACTTCATTTTTTTAGATTTTTCATCAGTATTATAAATTATAAATACTGGTGAATAAATTATAATACTGATGAAAAACCTAAAAAATGAAGTACGACACTTGGGCTAAAGTGCAGTACGTGGCCCTTGCTTGGATTTTTTCCAAACTTGTGTTATTTGAGAGATCTAATGTAAAGGAGTGTTATAGCGTTAAAAAAAATTGTGGGTCGAATCTCTCTGGAGATGTACGATTTTTTCAAGATGTGGTTTTTTATGTGTTATTATAAGATATGTACCTTTGAGGGCGGCTAACTTTTTATAGGAAAATGTATTGCTAATAAATTTGGTAAGAAAGATTCTTTGCATATTGGGGCGTCTTTAAAAAATCAATGCATTTTTGATTCTTTACTTTATTACTTAGAAAAATTTATGCAGAATTGACCAATTTGGGCCCATTTTGGGGTGCAGTTTAGCCAAAAAGTTATGCAACTTTGAAGTTGACTTGCGGAAGCAAATAATTCATAAATAGCCTAAGAAGAATTTTCTAAAAGTGATTTCATCACTATGAAAGCACATATTCTGGTAGAGGAGGCTTTGCTCTAGCTAATAAAAAAAGAATTAGATCTTAAATTCTCAAGGCTGAGGGGTTAGAGCCGGAACAAAACATGTTAATACCCCAAAATGGGCCCAAATTGGTCAATTCTGCATAAATTTTTTCTAAGTAATAAAGTAAAGAATCAAAAATGCATTGATTTTTTAAAGACGCCCCAATATGAAAGGAATCTTTCTATACCAAATTTATTAGCAATACATTTTCCTATAAAAAGTTAGCCGTCCTCAAAGGTACATATCTTATAATTACACATAAAGAACCACATCTTGAAAAAATCGTACATCTCCAGAGAGATTCGTCCCACAATTTTTTTAACGCTATAACACTCCTTTACATTAGATCTCTCAAATAACACAATTTTGGAAAAAATCCAAGCAAGGGCCACGTACTGCACTTTAGCCCGACACTTGTACCTGGAGGTACAAACTCATACCTGAAGGTACGACACTCGTACCTGAAGGTAAAACACTCGTACCTGAAGTATGACACTTGTACCTGGAGGAAAAATAAAAACTATGATTTTTTGACGAATTTTTGTTAAATTTTCATGTACTTATTTTTAAAAATGGTAATTTAAATTAAGTCAGATACAATTAGCGTATTCAAAGTACGAATGTTGTACCTGAAGAGACGTTTTTGCCAAGCCTGCCTCTGTCGCACCTTCATCATGTAATGTTTTTTCTGGATAACTTTCTTTTAAATACAACCTTTTTGACATTTATTTTTCATGTCAATAAATTCTGTTTTTGATACTCGTGAGATGCGAGTCGCGAACATATTTTAATTCATAATAAAATTTATTTTCTATTTTCAAAAGTTTGTGCCTAAATTTGCATATTGCAAAGAATTTTTAGTAGACCAAGCTCAAAAATGCTTATCCAGATCAAGTTCCTGTTTGCTTTCTTTTTCTATTTACATATTGTCAAGGCACGTAGCCATTATCCCTTCAGTCATGAAACGTATTCTAAACCGAATCCCATCGAAACAGATGCAGATGTTACCATAGTCGACTGTCATACTATGCTTCATGGCGATGTTATGGGGAATCGATACAGATTGGAAGCTAGTACGGTGGAAGATGGACGCATATGTGATTTAAGACTACCAAATCATGTATTGTTGGCCGTGGAAACGAATTTTCATGACCCACAGACTTATTTCAGAGTTGTTGGTACTAATGGGAATCAAGGATGGACTGTTCGTCTTCCAAAAATATTTTCTCGTAAGGATTACATCTATTTAATGAGATAGAAGTCAGATGATGGAAAGTGTAAAAAAATTACATGGAAATTGTGCGAGACCTATTTTTTGTAAAATTCATTTTCTTAATAGGGAAACTGATTGAAGCTAACTTGAATTTTTTAATAAATTTTTTTAGACAACTCCACAATCCCTCACCATAGCCATGAACGTGAACACACATCCGTCTGGTTCACTCCATGTGATCGAAGTGCTATCCTACTAAACTCAAAAAACACCAAAGACGCCATCATATTCATGATGAAGGAGTTATCTGAAGAAAAACTAGCCCTATACAAAGACCCCATCAAATGTGATGAATATTTGGATCTTGTTTGAAATCTTATTTGGTTCTAACTATGTCCGTTGTAATATATTTGTTAATAATAGTTTAATTTTTTATTTCTGTATGACCTTAGTTTTTTGTGTTGACGTCGTTGCGATTGTCCTCAAAATTTTTTATTTAGAAGAAATTAGGCATGTAAATATTTTCCTTCATGTATGTATCTTGGCATGTAAGTATCTTCTTTCTCTTGAATTTTAAGTGCAATCGCATAATCACTTTGAACAATAAGGTTTCTAGTTTTTTCATATTCCGATCTATACCTCTATGGAACAACCTTCACCAGCTATCCGTATGTCAACAACATTACAATCCTTCAAAAACGATTTTCTACCTCAATCAGAGCGTGCTATCATCAAAACATCTAAGTTCCGTCTTTAAAAAAATCTCTTTCATTGTCTCATTAACCTTATAAATGTTTCCTTATTTTTATTTAAATTTTGAATTTTGTTATCAGTGCTAGAATTAGCCCAACAAATTTTACTTGTCATTGTATGTTGGCTATTGTATAATATATAAATGATAAAATAAATACTAAATACCGTAAAAATTCTAATAAAACCCCATGGGGATTTATTTTTCAACCCACTAAAAACATTAAAAAAATTGAAAAATATTGGGTTACAGAATAAGTTGTTGTCGCTCAAAAAATACACTTAAAATCGGCATTTTTTGCTCGTTTTCGATGAAATTTTTTTCAGTAGTAAGCAAGAATGTATGGCGAATACGATTCAAACAGTCTTTTTGAGCGTAACTCATGTTTTCTTATCAATACTCAAACTTTTTTAAAAATTGTCTCTCAAAAATGTATCTTTATTTTAAATTATTGATATTTGGCTATAAGTCGATTTTTGACAAAATTTTCGATCCTCCTAGGGTTTTTCTAGGCGCTGAATAATAACCCGCCGTTATTTTTTGTCCTAGACCTCAGGAATATGGTCAAAAAATGATTTACAAAGAGGTGCCCCATACGAGGTAAAACCTCTGTTTTTGGGATTTTGACCCCTTGTGAGGTACTTTCCCGTGGTTAAAATCAAAAAATTTCTTCGGATTCGAGTTCCCCCATGCCGTAACCCCCCCCCCAGTAAAAAAAATCAGCCAAATTGGAAAACTTTTTGAAAATTTGATTTTTTTTATCCTTTGAGGTAAAAAAATCGAATTTTCAAAAAGTTTTACAATTTGGCTGATTTTTTGTACTATGGTTTTTGGTATGGGGAACTCAAATCCGAAGGAATTTTTGATTTTGATCACGGGAAGGTACCCCATACAAAGTGAAAACCCCAAAAAAAGAGTTTGAAACCAAAATGATCCAATTTGAACATTGTTTTGGGTTATTGAAACGAAAACATGAGTCAGAATTTTTGTTTCAATAACCCAAAACAATGTTCAAATTGGATAATTTTAGTGTTATTTTGTTCGTATCATTTAACTATAAAAAATTGCTACAATGTTCATTTTATGAAAATTTATAAGATTGATGCAAAATCGATTTTTCCGCGAAAAATTCAAAAAAGATTATGTATTACAACGAAGAGCTTGTACACAAATTCAAATTTCAAACGTAATTATCTCGAAAACTACAACGATTCGAACTTGCCGTAAAACAAAAAATGCTCATTTTTCATGATCTTTCCGAATATATCATAGTTTCATATGATAGTAAATTACTGGACTGGTCCTTTAAGGCTTTAGCATATTCACTCAAAAATGGGCCTGTTCCGATCAGCCCTCCTTTTTAGCTTTGACAGATATAATCAATTGTACATCATTTACAAATAAACTAAGTAAGCATTTCTTTTTTTATTTAATTGTTATCAAATAAAATTTGATTATAAACATACAGATCACATGATTGACATATGTATGAGCTTCCAATTAAGGAAATTATACATACTAAAGAATTATCAAAGTAATATTTTCGATAAAATTTATTTCTGTAATTTTTTTGTTTTATTTTTGTGACTTTTTTGATTTTTTTTGTATCTTTTAAAAAAATAATTTTTCTTATGCAATAATTATGACAATGCCTAAAACTTCAAAATTAAATCAATGAAAATAAACGACAAGCTTTTAAACATAAGAATTTATATTTCATTTTGGCTGCAAATCATACAGATACTAGATGGTTCGATAATATCAGAAAGTGGCATGAAGTCATTATTGAAAACAAACTTGATAATTGTTCCTGGGAACATTATAAGAAAGGTCGCTACTTTGCATATGATTACACCGGCAGAAAAAACGTATAAATGCACATGTGGTCTAGGAATTTCTAAAGTCGCTTACAAGCACATTATTTTGATGATGGTACGCGATAGCTTATTAACTTTTCTTCCAGAGGTTACGGCTAAGAAACTAGATAAAAAAGAAAGAGAGACCGCCTTAAAAAAGTTTTCAAAGTCTTGTAAAAGATTAAGCTCAAATATTGAAAAATATCATTGATTATTATAAAAATTTTAGCTGATTGGCTATCTTTCCAATATTGGTGCTATCCTTCCAATTTTATTGGTAAGTTTTATTGTCAGACGATGGAAAAAGTTTGGGGACAAGTTATCATTAAAATTTATATCTCGTTATAGAAATGCGTTTTAAATAAAAAAAATATCGGATTATTCAAGAATTACTAGGTTGACATTTTTCACTCAAATGATCATATATCGGTGAATTTCTAGCTTAAAGGACCAGTCCAGTAATTTACAACCATATGAAAAAATGATTCAGAAAGATCATGAAAAATGAGCATTTTTTGTTTTTATGGCATGTTCCAAATCGTTGTAGTTTTCGAGATAATTGTGTTTGAAATTTTGAATTTGCTACAAACTTGTCGTTGTAATACACAAATCTTTTGCGGAAAAATCGATTTTTGCATCAATTTTTTAAATTTTCATAAAATTTGTGTTATTGCGTTTGTACAATATTAAAACAGGGGGCTCATTTCCTAGTTTAATAATAAAATGAAAGCGGGTACGTTTTTTTACTTTCATGAACACTTACATCTTACATGCATTTTTACCTAAATTGGACCCTGATCTTTAGCCATTGATAGATCACGTCTATGTATGTTGATGTATATCTAGGAATGATTCCAGTTCAGGAACAATTTAAATCAAAAAGCATGTGATTTCCATTGTAGGAATAACATTCGTTTGATAATGAAAAGATTAGCACCATTTTTATTTGAAACAATAAAAAAACGTCATTATATAAATCTGATAAAAAAATTAAAAATAAATCAGATGAAAAATAGTTTTAAAAGATAAGTCTCTCTTTTAACGGTCTTGATTTATTCTTTGTTGTACCAGAGTCCGAAAGGAACCTACTTTTTTCAGACTCCAGAAAACTCGGGTCCGGGACTCAAAGGCTCAACTGGTGGTCCTGGACACAAGGACTCATGGGTCCTGTGTGGAATTCGAATCTGGTTCGTGTAGTACAGTCACCAAGCACCGGGTGCTGTGGTGGGTGGACATCAACAAAAGATAAGGACTATCAAAGACTGAAGACGGTTGTTGATCAGCGATCAAGAATGGAATTTTGCAGTTGTTGATTGGCATGCTTTTGGAGATCCTGCTCTGGAATATGCTATAGATTTCTTTACGAATATTTCTACAACTTATGGTTTATAGTAAGTAGCTAAAATAACTCAAATTGTTTAAGATCTTTTTATCTTACCCAGGCATGGGCTAAGGGGCGCCCAAAAATTTTTATAATGATTTACCTCCCCCCCAGCTGTCGACCTATTTGACTTATGCTTTTTTCTATATAAACGGTTTATTGAGAAGAGGTAACGCATGTTTACAACCCGCCCTCGCGTGATCCTCTCTCCGCAATTTCAAAACCTTAACCATAATTCTAATGAAAAATTATGTTTAATTTTTGAATTTATCTTTCCCATTTTTTCTTTCCATTTCAAAATTCTTAAGCTTCCTATCCCAGTGTCCTTTTCCTTCCTTTTGCCAAAACAAAAGCCGTTTTTCCAAGATAGAGACCTTTTTCCAATATACAACAAAAAAATCGCAGCAATGATCATCTATCACTATCTTCCAGGCCAGGGTATTTTCTAGAGTCGACAAGAGTTGAGTGTTTGGATCATAACTTCGTGTAGAAATGTTTTTTATCTTGGTTGACCACTCATTGGAAAGATGGTGATCAGCCCTACAACTTTTATATAGACACTTATAGGCAATTTTCGCTTCAATAAAAGGTTAACTGCAGTCATATGTGACATTCTCTGATTTTTTACATGGTATTGTCACAACATGACTGTTTGACCTTGTTGCGCGAGTTTTCAGCCAAAAATTTTTATCACATTTTGTAGCCCAGATTCTCAGACAAATTTTGGTATATTGGGTATGTTAGCACAGAAGTTTTTCGAGTTAAAGCTAATTTATTCATGAAAAATGGTGATTTTTCGATATTTTTAGCGTAGCAAGATCCTAAAGGTGAAATGGCACTTGTTCTTTTGCCATGTTGTTCTTTAACCGCTTGTTCTTTTTGACCGGTTGTTCTATATTCCCGACTGGTTGTACTTTCCCTTAGGCCAGTTGTTCCTAAAATGACCTGGTGTTCTGGCCTGTTGTTCTTCTGGAAAAATGATTTTTAGAAGAACAACAGATCGGGAAAAGTCTAATGGAAAAAGCCAAGGCCTTAGCCTTAAGGCCAAGGATAAGGCCAAGGCTAAGTCCAAAGCCAAGGCTAAGGTCAGGGCTAAGGCCAAGGCTAAGACCAAGGGTAAGGCCTTGGCCTTAGCCTTAATCTTGGCCAATGACCAGTTGAAACAAAATTCAAAATAAAAGGAAAAATTTTTTGGTGGTATAAGAACAACAAGTCGGAACAACCGGTCTAAAAATGTATACCGGTTGCTCCGACTTGTTGTTCCAATTTTGCCTTTAAGAGCAACACGCCATTTTAGGAACAATAGGTCGGAACAATCGGTGGATGCGAACAAACGGTCAGGAACAAAGTTACGGAAGAACAACCGTCCGTCAGCCGATCCCAAAACCTATGTTAACTTAATTCTTGTTGTTTAAAAACGAGTTTGTTTTATAAATATTTAACTGGTAATCATTGAAATGTGGAAATTATGCTTGTATGATATCAGAAAGAAAAAAGTAAAAATACATAAATTTGGTAAATAGGAAAAAAATTCAATTAGGAGAACAACAGTTATTTTAAGAACAACAGGTAGCTCCAAATTAAATTTTAGTTCCAAATTGAATCGTAGCTCCAAAATGAATTTTTTTCTGATATCATACACGCATAATTTCTACATTTCAATGATCATTTTGCGCAAAATTAACTTTTCTAATCCACCCACCAATGGAATCATAATGAAATTTTCATAGAAAATAGTCCAAAAATGTTAAATATTGGAATATATAAGTCAGTTTAATTAATCTTTGAGTAGTTTTTTTGTCAAATGTCAGAAATTATTTATGTTGATATTTTTTGGCTACAGGAATTTTTTATACTCGTAACCAAAAGTTGCCAAATTAGTTTAAAAAATTTCTCATATTTTAAGTTTCTTTTACGAAACTTTGTGTGTTTTGAATTTAGCTCGGCAAAAAAGTCGATTTTAAGCCAAAAATCCGCCGATTATAGCCTTAGAGAACGTCTCTGCTGCACCTTTGCACATTTAATGTTTTTTCTTGATAACTTTCTTGTAAATATAACCTTTTGACCTTTGTTTTTCATGTCGGTAAATTCTGTTTTTGATACTCGTGGGACGCAATTCGTAAACATATGTTAATTCATAATAAAATTTATTTTCTATCTCCAAAATTTCATGCCTAAATTTGCATATTATAAAGAATTTTTTAGTAGACCAAGCTCAAAAATGCTTATCCAGATCAAGTTCCTGTTTGCTTTCTTTTTCTATTTACATATTGTC
>JAQGBS010002302.1:0-13429 GCA_034698545.1 Acrobeloides obliquus | reverse complement strand
TCACATGAAACAAATCCTTGAAGGGATTCTGTTGCCATGAAGGGATTTATGCCGGCCTGATTAATGTCATGTCTATGGGAAGAAGGAGAAAAAATTTTCTACTTATAAGTAATGTTCCGCCTCTGATTATTTCGAGAAATTGGATAAATTCTTTTGAATTTATGGGAAAAAATTTATTAGTGAACTTTGTTCAAATCTTTTTTAGCTAGATTCAAAAAAGTTGGGTGTGCATGGCTAGGAAAGTGGTTATTCATTTTATTGGCGGTCTCCATTCCAACAGGGTCAAAATTTTTAATATTTTAGTCCTATATAACAAATTGTAAAAGCAACCCCCTTAAAATTACATGAAAAATTTTGGCACTAATACACTATCCCCCAGGGGCTGAAAACAAAAAAAAAATCAATTTTTCATTCCTTTTTTTTGCTTTGCTTTAGGCTAAAGGCTTAGACTTAGGCCTAGGCCTAGGCTTAGGTCTAGGCTTAGGTCTAGGCTTAGGTCTAGGCTTAGGTCTAGGCTTAGGTCTAGGCTTAGATC
Source organism: Acrobeloides obliquus (assembly GCA_034698545.1). Taxonomy (NCBI): domain Eukaryota; kingdom Metazoa; phylum Nematoda; class Chromadorea; order Rhabditida; family Cephalobidae; genus Acrobeloides; species Acrobeloides obliquus. The sequence continues at coordinate 12,894 of JAQGBS010002302.1, read as the reverse complement.
TAGGCTTAGGCCTAATTCTAAGTCTAAGCCTAGACCTAAGTCTAGGCCTAGACTTAGGACTAGACTTAGGCTTAATCTTAGATCTAAGCTTAGGCCTAGGCTTTGTTTCAGGCTATAGGGTTTAGGCTTAGGCCTAAACCTAGGTCTAAGTCTAGGCCTAAGCCTTTAGTCAAACCAAAGCAAAAAAGATGAAAAATTGATTTTTTTGTTTTCAGATTGGGGGAGATTCTGCATAAATTTATGCAGTATCCCCCCCCCTAGGGGATAGTGCATAAGTACCAAAATTTTTGCCTATCATTAATTTTTGGAGAAATTAATGATAGGTTTTCTGCGCCGAAATCAATGCCCGTCGGCGATGAAAATTGTTTTTGCATTTTTTAATAAGTGCCATCGGTAAACATCGGTTTGCTTTCAATGATCCAAACAACTCGTGCCAAGTACCCATTTCGAAAAACAGATGTTCACATATTTGAATGATTTTTGGTACTTGAGGTTTTTCTATTCGGGGAGAACAAATTTGATGTTATTTTTGTAGATAAATTTTTGCAGATTCCAAAAAACTGTTTAATTCCCTAGCTCTGATCAATATTTTTGCATGATCTACGTTTTTTGGAACCCGCAAAAATTTCATTTATATAGTTTTGCGCTCATCTTTAAAATTATTCATGGTCTGAGAGGCGTTTTCGAGGTTTTTCGATGCGCGCAATCGATTTCTCGCATAAAAATACATGAAAAATTTTGGCACTTATGCACTATCCCCCCTTGGGTGACTGAAACAAAAAATTGAGTGCAAAACTATAGATGTGTCATTTTTCATCATTCAAAGAGTTTTCCCCCGTGTAGTAAAATCACCTGTATCAACAATCTTCCAAGTATCACGCCTAATTGATGCAAAACAACTCCAAGGGAATTGAACGAGCGAAATTCAGCGCAGAAAATTTTTCTTTAACAACTAATGATAGGCAAAAAATTTTCATGTAGTTTTAAGGAGATTGCTTTTACAAGGTGAGTAAAAATCTGCACTTTTTGTGATGTTTTACATGAATTAGGACCTGATATTTTTTCTAAAAATGATTACCACAAGGGTAATTTTATGCGAAGAATTGATGCGCGCATTTCCGAAGCGTGAAAACTCTTCCTTGACCCTGATTCAGGGAAAGGATGGGTTCAATACACCCACCCCTTTTCTAATTCAGTATCAGGGAAGCGTTTTCAAGATGGGTGTATGGACGCGAAAATCTAAACAATTTCTATTTTCGTCCTGAAACCATTCATATGAGGTAATTTTATGCGGCGATTTGATTACGCGCAAGCGTGAAAACGCTTCCCTGATACTGAATTAGAAAAGGGGTGGGTGTATTGAAGCGAAACCCCAATGATTTTATAATATGGAATACGCTTTCCACTCAAATCTTCCCTGAATCAGGGTCGAGGGAGCATTTTTGAATCTTGTTCTAAAAATCATCAGTAATTTTATTCGGGAAATCAATTTAGCGCATTACCAAGATGCAAAAACTCTTTTCTGTGTCAGAAATTACTCCTGGTAGATGATTTTTATATCAGAAATCAAAATAATCCCTATGACCCTGGTTCAGGAAAGAAGTGGGTGTATTGAAGCGAAAATCGCTTAAATATGGATCAGGATATTCTTTTCATGCTTTGAAAATGCGCGCAAATCACGGCGCACCAAAAAACAGAAAAGTTGAGGCAAGGTTACAGTAGCGGAAAAAAAGTGTTCCACCCCCAGTGGAACACTTTTTTTTCCGCTACTGTAACATCAAAAAACAATATCATAAATCGACACAGCTCGCTGAGCGCTTCAAAAAGAGTACCATATCATGGGGTTTTATAGGTTTTCCATAGCCGAGTGGCTAAAGTGACAGATTTGCAGTTTATAAATCGCGAATTCGAATCCTAGCCGAAATTAAGTTGTGCAAATTCTATAAAATTTTTACATCTCCATAGTTTGGTCTCTAAAACGCTTTGCTAATATTTTTTGGCCACCCTGTGGTATTGATGTTGCTTTTGTCTGTTGCTAGGCTAAATTTTGTTGACTACCTTTAATGGCTATTCGTAAAGAGTCAATGAACCATTCAAAAAGTCTCAAAGTTCATTTATATTCAAAGCTAATTTTTGTTCAAATTTGTTATTTAAGAATTTTTCGTATAAGAAAAATTCCATTTTCTGATCGAAAACAAGATAGTGTTTTCTTCGAAAAGAGTTTCCTTATAGACGCGTAGAATTTTAATTTCCTTCAAAGTCGCTGCTGCACATTTGATATTAATTAATTTTCTACTTTCATCTTCTCCATTCTACTCCTTACTCGAGTCTGTCATTTTTTCGTCGTAATGTCACGCTAGATACTAAAAATTCCGCGGCCTCCTCGCTGTCGTTTTTTCTAATTTCCTATTAGTTTCAACAATTTAGATCTAAAAATGAATGTATTGAGTAAAATTTCAATATGAATGAAGTTAATGATGCAGCGTTTGCCATTATTATAATATGCGGGATTTTATTACTTATCGTAGTTCTTGGTTTATTATGTCTAGTGATGTCACTTTCTTTCGATTGTTGGTGGAATGTTGGTAAGTAAATAAACTAACAAGGGACATTATCAATTTTCCCCCTCCGATTTTGCCGAAATCGGAATAGGCTTAGCCTATATGACTAAGCCTCTGCCTAAGCCTTAGCCTAAGCCTATGTCTAACAAGGAACACTATCAAATTGCCCCCTCGGAATTTGTCAAAATCGGCATAGGCTTAGTCTATATGACTAAGCCTATGCATAAGCCTTAGCCTAAGCTTTAGCCTAAGCCTATGCCTTAGCCCAAGCCTATTCCTATGCCTTAGCCTATGCCTAAGCCTATGCCTAATCTGATTTTGACGAAATCAAGCTCAAAAGATTCCTCATACCTGGCTTGATTATAAAATTTTTTAGAATTTTCGGCCCATACGACTTCTTGATCGAGATATGAGCTTTTAAAGTTCGCAGAATATAAGTAAGTTGAGTTACTAATTAATTTTACCTGAATCAGGTTTATATATTGGAATATCGAAAATTAGAAAATTCACAATTTACCGACCCATTTGGAACGAGCGATATAGCCCATTGAATTTCTTGTGGTCTCAGGAATTCAATGAGCTATTGCTTGTCCCAAAAGGGTCGGTAAATTTTGAATTTATGATGTTCGATATTTTCGCTTCAATAAACAAACCGTTATTGATTTAGGCAAAATTAATAAGTAATTCAACTTACTTTATATACAAAAATTTTAAAAATTGCATTTGTTAAATTTTTGTACAAATCGAATTTTTGCTCAAAAATAGAATTTTTTTTATAAAAATCAAATTTTTGTTGAAAATACTGATTTTTGCTCAAAATTGAATTTTTGACAATTATTCAATTTTACAAAAAATGTCGGCTACTTGGCGAAGTGGATAAGGAAGCTGTCTGTCCGATCTGGCAAGTTAAGTAACGTTGGACCCGCAGGTTCGATCCCACTAGGATGAAACTTTCGATATACAAAAAAACTCTCCTTACAAAGAATGGAGCAAAAATTTTTTGCTCTATTGTTTGTAGATCAAAATTTTTGCCCTAGTGGGATCGAACTTGAAGGGCCTAAAGTTGCTTAACTTGCCAGATCGGGTCGGCTCCTTATCCACTTCTCCAAGTAGCCGACATTTTTCGTAAAGCAAGGATTGTCACTTTTTAACTTGTGCATTCTTATAGTCAAAATTTTTTTGGCTACCACGTACTTTTTATTGAATCAGGCAACGTGTACATTGAAACGAAAAAAAACCTGGATCCTTATATAGCTTTTTGATGCATCCCTGCGTGGTCGGATGGCGGAAAAATAAGTTAGTACCTGATTCAATAGAAAGTTCTGTCGTAGCCAAGAAAAATTTTGACTATAGTAGCAAGTATCTCAATTTACATTCAAAAGTTCAAGGGTTCGATCTTCCAGGGCGAGAACAACTTTTTTCTTAATGACTATATGTAAAAATTTTTAAGGCTATTGTGTAAATGATCCGGAGAACGACGAAGAAGAATGTTTTTTAAATGAGGATGAACCGGTGCCTAAACATTGGCTAGTTGTATTTTCGAGGAAGAAGAAAAATGGTCCTTCTCATAAATCTGTTATTGTACCTATATAATTTTAAAATAAATTTTATTTCTTATAATATAAACTCTGCTTCATGGCAAGGTTCAAAAAACCTGGGGCCCATGCGATACACCAATCCTTCCCTGATTCAGGGGCAGGGAAGTATTCCCACGGTTCGACAATGCGCTCAATCGATTCGTAACCTTAAAAAAACTCCAGGCAGCCGGTTTTGCTGGTGAAAATCCAAATTTTAGTTCATTTTCGTTTTAATATACCCACCCTTTTCCCTAAATCAGGGTCAGGGAAGCATTTTCTGAGCTCGGGAATGTGCAAAAAATATTCCCTGCCTAGAAGCCTATGGAAGACATAATCCACCAGCCTTTCTTATTTTGATCATATAGATGGAAGAAAACACCGATAGCGAAAAAGCAGTTCATGTACTAAACATCCCCGAACCAATTGGCACTGAAACCATTAAAGGACTTTCAAGGCCCTTAGAAACCCACTTACCCGTGGAAGTAAAGCTCACCTAATATTGGTGCTCCTGTAATTGTGTGAAGAAAACACAAGAATTTCAAAGAGACAAAAACTGGAAATTCTTAATGCGACCCGCATTATAAATGATCAGAAATGGCGATACCCCGTCTATCACCTGCACTATTTGAACAAGAAATGGATAAGAGCAAAAGATGACATCTACCGGAACATGGTCGAAGTTGTAAACTCGATATCGGAAAAATCATAAACATATATAATAAGTGCCAGCTTTCATATGATGTGTCGTCCAATCGAATTACGAAGTAGTTTTTTTATGATCGTACTGAACATAGTAACTGGTGTAAGTAGTCAAATTTATTTAAAACTTAAATTAAGCAAAGATAACAAATGATAATCAATATAACAAATAGATTTTAAACTGTCGTATTATCATTATTTGTTGTCGTACCGCCAGAACGCAATATTGTCGTACCGCCAGAACCCCATGTTGTCGTACCACCAGAACGCCTTAATGGAATTCTATACTGGATACCATATTTGGCACTAAAATAGCAACAGAAAAATATAACCACTACAACTAATATAAAAATTATCGAAATCATTATCACACAAGCAATGTCCAAGAAAATTATTACTGCAGCAAAGACATAATCTTTCTCATTGATATCACCACGTTGACCATTCATAATAAGCTGAAAAAATAGAACAATTTCAAATTCACGAATAAGTAAAGAAGCTGCTCAAGAGGACAAGAACATAGAACGCTGTCTCCAATGGCTCAGTTGATTAACAGCCTGACCATAAGCCTGTATCGATTTATAGGTATGTCATTCCCGCTCAATCTCCTGTTGCTGATTCCAATTTTTGATATGTATATGCAGGCGCCCCATCTTTATTAATACATACCTGTATATTTATCATCAAATAAATAATCCCAACAAGAAGCAAAATGAAAGCATATATAGTCACAATAAATTCCATTTTTAATACAAAGATATTCAACAAATTTACGAGACCAAAAGCAATTAGTGCTGTTAGAATTTGACAAATAACGCCGATATAACTTTAAACTTTTTATATTTAAGATTGATCAACAAAATGGCTTTTCATCTTCATGAAAAAAATTTTTAGATCTACAAAAATTGACCTATGTGATAAATCATTTCGCCCATTGCCGAATCGTGATCAGGGCCGGAAAATCTAGGTGCTAGCACCCGCACCCAAAAGCACCTACTGAGTGCTATCACCCAGCACCCAAAAGCATTGGTGGGTGCTAGGCTAGCACTGCTAGCACCTTTTCGGGCCCTGATCAAAAACGAAATAAATTCCCTAAACCCGAGTCAGAATCATATTTTGACACTTAGGCTATGCGTGCCTATCGTTAGGGTCATTTTTAAAGATCCCATTAATTTTTCTTGATGATGAAAAGACAATTTTTTAGGCATCCTTTAATGCATCTAATATTAGTATACCTACGCAGACCATATTTAGTTTGAATTGTGAAAATAGCTATTCCGACACAAAATATCGTTAACATTATGGGTACTAGGAAAACAGCACGTAAAAGAACATCACTAGTAACATAGAACATCGCTAGTAATATAAGTGAGTATCCAAAGCAAAGATTCTAAAAAATTATTAAAGGGGAGTGCCGTTAGCGGTCCTATCTCCGAAAAAAATTTTCTCCAGATTTTATTCAAGATTGTCAGAACTGGTATAGAAAAGTTATCAATGAGTGAATCTCAAAATGCCAGATTTGACATATGATTCTTGTGTTCTGAATAAGACAGTACATGGTTAGACCAGTCCAATTAAGTTAGACTTAGATTTTGAATTTACCTAGTAATTTTTTAAAATTTACCATTATCATCAAGATTATCAGATTGGCAGGGAAATTTCGCTTAAGCGGACGATAAAAATTGAACACAATCGCGAGTGAAATGTATATTAATCTAAATAAAAGACTTTAAAGGACCAGTAATTTACAGTCATATGAAAAAATGATATATACGAAAGATGATGAAATGAAGCATTTGTTGTTTTTACATGTTCTGAATCGTTGTAGTTTTCGAGATAATTGCGTTTGAAATTGTTACAAGCGCTTCGTTGTAATACACAAACTTTTTTGAATTTTTTCGGAAAAATTGATTTTTGCATTAATTTTCATAAGATGAATATTGTAGCAATTTTTATATCTAATTGAGACGAACAAAATGACACCAAAATGATCCAATTTGAACATTGTTTTTGGTTATTGAAACGAAATCCTGATTCATGTTTTCGCTTCAATAACTCAAAACAATGTTCAAATTGGATAATTTTTGTGTCATTTTGTTCGTCTCATTTAGCTATAAAAAATTGCTACAATGTTCAGTTTATGAAAAATTAAAAGATTGATACAAAAATCGATTTTTCCGCAAAAAAATCAAACAAGCTTGTGTATTACAACGAAGAGCTTGTAGCAAATTCAAAATTTTAAACGCAATTATCTCGAAAACTACAACGATTCAGAACATGTCGTAAAAACAACAAATGCTCCATTTTTCATGATATACATATATATCATCGAATATTTTTTGATATGACTGTAAATTACTGGACTGGTCCTTTAAGTACCCAATTAACAATCTCTATACGTTTCCGAACGGATGCGTTCGGAAACGTTCGGCTGCGTTCGGGCGCTCATCCGAACGTTTCCGAAAGCGTCTGAACGTTTTTGAAGGCGTCCGAACGCCTATTAGTGATGTGTCCGAACGGTATTAGTGATGTTATTAATGATAAATTAGTGAAGTCAAAAATTTCCGAACGAATTAGTGTCGGCCCTGAGATGACATTGATATGACATTTAGAATGACATGACAATGACATGACATCGCCTTGTAGTGTCACTGAACATGTCATTAAATGGCATCTCAAAATTTTATGCCATTTCAAAAAGTGACTGGCGTCAGCGTAACACTGCATGTGAAAGAGCAATATTAACACTTATATGTATGATCCCCAATCGTGTTGTATTCCATTTATGTAATTCATCTTCTATTTTTACTTAATCTTACATGCTAATTATAAAAGTGACAGTGAGAATATCTTGGTTTCCATTAGTAATCATTAATGGTGAAAAGTTTGGAATTACATATGGTAGACTGTTAATGCTGATCCATATTGTCATCTAAAATAGATATAAGCATAATTTTTGAGTTGTTGTATTTCTAAACGAATCGTTACAAAAACGAAAATGACTATATAATTTTTTGTTTTTCTTTTATCATATAAATGTGATATGTTCATTGCACAACACATGAGTTGTGTATGCATGCCTTATGTTTGAAACACACGTGTACACATGTGACCAACAGATTGCATTCTTGTGTGAAAATGTGTCATGACACATTGACACTTATACATGTTTTAAGGTACATATGTGTACACTCGAATACACATATATCGTATACTATTGGTATACGATATATGTGGTACTATTGGTACCCCTCCCCCTGTGGCTAAGCCAACTGTATGTACACGAATTATTTCTTGAGTACACAATATATGTACCATGTACTTAAATTATTTTATAATCAATGTGTACACAAACACATATGTACACTGTTCATGATTTTTAAATTTCAACTTCTTACCATTCCTGAGATAATTAGGAACACTTTTCTTATGAATGCATTTCGAATAGGGATATCGTTTTTTAATCCTTTTTTAGTTGGAATATTAGAAATACCATTTCTAGATTGAATATTAGAAAGACCATTTTCTAGATTCGGATTAGTAACCCTGACAGGCGCAACAATCACTTCTTCGTATGACGGTGGTGGATTGTATAAAGGTATAGCTTCTTCATAAGGCGGAGGTGGTTGTAAATTAGACATTATGAAAAAATAATGATCTATTAAAATTTGGTAAAAATTTGACTGATTGTTATCATTGAGAAATATAGGCAAAAAGAGAACAATATCATTAAGAAATGTGTGGGTGGCTGAGAAAGGCCATTTATTGATAATAGTAAGGTGAAGACCTACCTTGTGTTATGAAGTGAGCCCGAGCATCCTTTCGTACGACAAACTATGGCAGAAGCTGCTGTCTGAAAATGCTTATCGATTTTTTTAATTATAGGAACAAAATCAAAAATTTAATAATTTTTTAAGGTTATCAACTTTTCAACCATTTTTTTGCTTCTACATAAATATCTGAAAATACTTTTTTGACAAAACTCTTTGAAAATGACCAAGATATGCTCAAAACCCGATAGTATAAGGCTTGTATATAGGTGGTATATTGGAAGGCCTGTAGTTCAAAATGTTTCTTCCCAGGGAGAGCGCGGGTGTCTGGGGTACTAATCACTTGACTATGGGCTTGCTAAAAATTGAACTGGCGCGGAAACGAACTGTAGAAAATTTGGATAATTGTGGCGCAGTGGGTAGATTTCCTATTCTCTTGTATTGTGACTTAGATATAATGTTTTTCATGACTAGCTTTACGAAAAATGTCGGCTACTTGGCGAAGTGGATAAGGAAGCTGTCTGTCCGATCTAGTAAGTTAAGCAACGTTATACCCGCAGGTTTGATCCCACTAGGGTGAAAATTTCGATATACATATATATATATTTCGATATATCTCTTTACAAAGAATGAAGCAAAAATTTTTTGCTCTATTGTTTGTAAATCAAAATTTTTGCCCTAGTGGGATCGAACTTGCGGGCCCAACGTTGCTTAACTTGACAGATCAGACGGTCGGCTTCCTTATCCACTTCGCTAAGTAGCCGACATTTTTCGTAAAACAAGGATTGTCACTTTTTAACTTGTGCATTCTTATAGTCAAAATTTTTTTGGCTACCATGAAACTTTTTATTGAATCAGGCAACGTGTACATTGGAACGAAAAGGAAGGAAAGCTCACCTAATATTGGGACTCCTGTACCTGAGTGAAGTGAAGAAAACACACAAATTTTAAAGAGACAAGAACTGGAAATTCTTAATGTGATCCGCATTATACATGATCAGAAATGGCGATATTCCGTCGATCACCATGCACTATTTGAACAAGAAATGGATAAGAGCAAGAGATGACATCCACCGGAACATGGTCGGAGTTGTAAACTCGATACTTCGAGATATCTATGGGGAAGCAAATGATGAATCATTGAAACTCATGAAAAAACTTCTAAATGCTTCTATGACTAAAAAGTGATTTTAATGTGTTTGAAGTGCTCAAATCTCATGAGCGATGATATATCGGAAAAATCATAAACACACATAATAAGTGCCAGCTTTCATATGATGTGTCGTCCAATCGAATTACGAAGTAGTTCTTTTACGATCGTACTGAACATAGTAACTGGTGTAGATAGTCAAATTTATTTTAAGCAGCTTAAATTAAACAAAGATAACAACAGATAATCAATATAACAAATAGATTTTAAGCTGTCGTATCATCATTATTTGTTCTCGTACCGCCAGAACGCCATAATGGGATTCTAACACATCTGACACCAAAGTAGCAACAGAAAAACATAACCACTACAACTAATATAAAAATTATCGAAATTATTATCAAAATAGCAATGTCCAAGAAAATTGTTACAGTAGCAAAAACATAATCTTCCTCAGTGATATCACCACGTTTACCATTCATAATAAACTGAAAAAATAGAACAATTTCATACAATATTCACGAATACACATACCTGTATACTTGTCATCAAACAAATAATCGCAAGAAGCACAACAGTCAAAGCCTGTATAGTCACAATAAATTCCATTTTTAATACAAAGGTATTCAACAAAGTTACAATACCAAAAGCAATTAGTGCTATTAGAATTTGACCAATAACGCCGATATAACTTTAAATTTTTTTATTTAAAATTGCTCAACAAAATGGCTTTTCATTTATCTTCATGAAAAAAATTATTTAGATCTACAAAAATTGACCCACGAGGGGGGTTTTTTGGCACTATAACTTTTGTGACGAATTGAGTTTGTCACGCTAACTTTTGTTACGTCATCATAAAACTATAACTTTTGTCACGGATATGAATACAAAAAATCGTAAATTTGAAAATCTCAAGTTTTTCGTGACAAAAGTTAGCGTGACAAAACTTGTGACGGGGAGCCGTACCGTTGACAGTGATCAGTATGGATTCGTACGGTTCAAATTAGGAACGCACCCGATGTTTTGACGCTTCGGCCATGCGTGTAATCGATCTAGGGTCATTTTTAAAGATCCCATTAATTTTTCTTGATGATGAAAACCCAATTTTTTAGGCATCCTTTTAATGCGTCTAATATTAGTATACCTAAGCAGACCATATTTAGTTTGAATCGTGAAAATAGCTATCCCAATACAAAATATCGTTAACATTATGAGTACTACGAAAACAGCACGTAAACGAACATCGCTAGTAACAAATATAAGTGAGTATCCAAAGCAATAATTCTAACAAATTATTAAAGGGGGGTGCCGTTTACGGCCCTATCTCCGAAAAAATTTTTCCCCAAATTGGCTGATTTTTGGTACTTGGGGGTTTTTGAAGATGGGGTACCCCGATAGGGGGTCATGAAAAATTTTTTCGGAACTCGGACTTGAATTTTTGAAAAAATTTACATGGGTACCCCGATAGGGTATCACAAAAAATTTTCTGAACTCGGGACTTGCGCCAATCGATTTCTTGTGCCCGAAAACCCCCCCAAGAATCAAAAATCAGCCAATTTGAGAAAAAATTTTTCGGAGATAGGGCCCAAACGACACCTCTCTTTAAGGATTTTATTCAAGATTGTCAGAACTGGTATAGAAAAGTCATCAATGAGTGTTTTTATTTTCGCATAGTAACTTTTAAAATTTACCATTATCATCAAGATTATCAGATTGGCAGGGAAATTTCGCTGAAGTGGACGATGAAAAATGAACACAATCGCGAGTAAAAAGTATATTAATCTAAATAAAAGATTTAAAAAAAGACTTTAATAAAGTAAGCTCGATGTTGAAAGTCCGCTTCCGGCTTTCAATTTTTTTCACATTTTTTCGTCATAATAAAATTTAATCCTAGCGGCGAAGTCTAGCTTCATTTCTCCGACAAGAAGCCAGCTTTCAACATCCTTTAACATCATGGTCCGACTTTGCCTATTGGTCCATCTGCCAGAAAGAAATTTTGGCCGAAAAAATTATCTTGGGTGTTTTAGAGAGGTTAGAAAATTCAACAAATACACTTAGAATCGATGGTATTAAGCTTTGGGCATGGTTTTGAATTTCTTACTTGTCAAATTTTGACTCGAAATGACTTTTAAAAACTTCTCCATGCATTAATTTCGCTAAATAAATTCAACTTGGAGCGCGCTATACCGTTTAAGGCAACCTTTGAAAAATCGTAATTAATTAATCGATTAATCATTTTACTAATCGTAATTGGTTGATACGATTAATCATTTCTATAACAGTAATCAATCGAAACGATTAATCGTTTCAATAATGGTAATATGAAATTGGGCAAAAGTTTTCGGTCCCGACTGGAACTCGAACCCGGATTCATAGCTATTGTCCAAGTGCACTACCATTATGCTAACGAGACCTACAACTGATGCCCGTTAATTGGTAAATACTTGATCGTTTCAATAATCGTAATCGATCGACACGATTAATCGTTTGACTAATCGTAATCGAAAGTAATCTAATCATAGTAATCGAAACATCACTGGACTGAGATGACATTGGTATGGCATTTAGAATGACTTACATGCTGATCCAAAGAGTGACATTAAGAATTTCTTGGTTTCCATTAGTGATCATTAATGGTGAAAATTTTGGAATTACAAATGGCAGACTGCTCATGATTACCCATATTGTCATCTAAAATAGATATATCCATAATTTTCGAGTTGTTGTATTTCTAAATGGATCTTTACAAAAACGAAAATGACCATATAATCCTTTGTTTTTCTTCTATCATATAAATGTGATATGTTGATTGCACAACACATTGTGTATACATGTCTTATGTTTGAAACACACGTGTACACATGTGTCCGACAGATGTGTATTCTTGTGTGAAAATGTGTCATGACACATTGACACTCACACTACATATGTGTACACTCGAATACACATGTGTCGTATATGTTATATGTACACAGTGGCGTAGCCAGAAATTTTTTAAGAGATGGAGGGGGGGGCGGGGTACCAAGCCTTTTTTCTAAAAAAATATAAGAAGAGATCCTTATGTTTTTTCGGGCCTTCGGTTCATACAGTGGGGGGGGGGGGGTACCGGTACCCTTGATACCCCCCCCCCCGGGGGG
>JAQGBS010002301.1:0-13430 GCA_034698545.1 Acrobeloides obliquus | reverse complement strand
GAAAATGTTTGATTTTCGCTTCAATACACCCATTCCCTGAATCAGGGTCAGGAAAGCATTTTCACGCTGCGGGAATGTGCGGAATCGATTTCCCACATAAAATTACCCCTAGAGGGTCATTTTTTAGAAAAAAATTTTATGACTCGGAACCACGTTGGTGGCCCCCCAAAGTGGAATAGTGCCGTTCTACATACGTACAGAGTAGGACTTAAGTGTATTCTGATGAAAATTTTTTGTTTTAAAAGTTCAACCTTATTTGTTCGTGCAAATAATTGAATAAATTTACTTACTAAAAATTTACATTTTTTCAAGAAAGTCGTCCGGATAAGGTAAATGGGATCACGAAATCGGGATATCGGCCCTACCAGGGGCATAGTCAGGGGTCTATTGTTGTACTTTGATTAGTGACAAGTTATAGTCGAAATTTTTTTGGCTACCACGGAACTTTTTATTGAATGGCAACGTGTACATTGAAGCGAAAAAACGTGGATATAGCTTTTTTATGCATCCCTGCGTGGTCGTATGGCGGGAAAATCAGTATTAATTAGGATTAGTACTACTACAGTACTGATTTTCCCGCCATACGACCATGCAGGGATGCATAAACAAAGCTATATAAGGATCCACATTTCTTTTTGTTTCTATGTGTTGATTCAATAAAAAGTTCTGTGGTAGCCAAAAAAAATTTGACTATACAAAATAAAGGGAAAAATCGACAAGTTGGCACATGAAAAGTTACAAGTGTTTTTTTACAAGTTCACTAAAAAACCGATAAGTTTGTCACTTATCACTTGTCGAAAAAAAATTGACTAAGCAAAAGGGGAAAGTCATTTTTTTTCAACTAGTGATAAGTGACAAACTTGTTGTTTTTTTAGTGAACCGTCAACATCTTGCGCTAGCAACACCCTCTTTTGTGATGTTATGTGGACTGTTATACCAGAACAATATTTATTCACTACATATCGAGACAGAGAGTTCCATAGCTAATCGAGAGAACAGGGGTCTATTGTTGGAATGAGTGAAAAGTGACAAGCGACAAGTTACAATAATAAAGGGAAAAAACCGACAAGTTGGCACATGAAAAGTGATTAGTGACAAGTTCACTAAAAAATCGACAAGTTTCTCAGTTGTTACTTAGTTTTTTCGAAAAGTGACAAGAGACAAACTTGTCGGTTTTTAGTGAACTTGTCACTTTTCATGTGTCAACTAGTCGGTTTTTCCTTTATTTTTATAACTTGGCGCTTATCACTTGTCACTAACCAAGTACAACAATAAACCCCTATTGTTGTACTTGGTTAGTAAAAACTAGCCCGTGGGCTAGTTGAATAGTAAGAAAAGGCTAGCCCGTGGGCTAGTCGAATTGTTAATGAGGAACAGCTGTCTCTCGATGGACTATAAAGTCTCATATAATACAAACAATATATTATCAATATAGAGGGCTACATTAGTTAAGTATTAGGATGAGAAATAATTTGAATTTGATTTACTGGCTTATCATTACCTACTCGATTTTTGACCTTTTTAAAAATCGTTTTCAATGAAGTCCTAATTTCTGAATTAAATATAAACAAAACTAGAGGATTGATTGAATTATTGATGTCACCAAGACCGTTCTCTATAAAACTTAACACATAACCCCATTCACCAGTTATTCCAAGCTTCGGAAAAGTAAAAAATGCAATGTTTTCAATTTCCAAAAACCCGCAGATTAAACAACTCTAAAAAAAGCATTTATAAAAAGAGATGGAACTAGTATCAATTAGGTGTTCCACTGAACGTGAAATTTTTCGAAAAACATTTTTCATCATCTGGAATTGACCCCTCAAGGAGTAGTTTTATGTGGAGAATCCGAATTTCACATTTCCGAGACTTGAAAATCTTTCCTCGAATCAAGAAGGACCTCTTTAGGACCATAGTTTTGACAAGAATCACATGCCATACGTCATATAGCCTTTTCTTGATTCGGAAAAGATTTTCAGGTCACAGAAATGTAAAATTCGGATTCCCCGAATAAAATTACCCTAGAGGGGTCAATTCCAGATAATGAAAAACAATTTTTGTTCGAAAAATTTCACGTTCAGTGTGATACCTAATCGATACTGGTTTCAAAGAGATTTATTTTACTTGAATTAGTATTTTATAATCTTTAATCGTATAGGACGTGTTTAACAAATATGCAGTGATTTTTATATAAAGGTATATTATAATATATGCTATGAGCATGACAATAGGCAAATTATCGCATATTTGCCAAAAGACCTAAAATTTGAAATATCCTAAAACATTAAACGTGCTATGTGTGTCTGTCTGTTTGTGTTATCTTCGTCACCTTAAGTCCAATTCCGTCACGGCCTATACCAATCGATAAGGCTCGGTGAGAGAAGAAAAATGACATCAAGATCATGGGGGTACTCTTCAAGAATAATTTTTTAGCCCCATATCATGTTTAACGAAAGGGTTATCATTGCAATTTAATGATATCAAATAAGTCGCCCGCATGGCCGAGTGGCAAAAACGCTCGGCTCTTAAAATTTGTCCTCAGGTTCGATTCCCATCTGTGCTCAAAACTTTTTGTCCTGAACAAAAAATTATAAATTTTTTGCAAAATAAAAAACTAAAAATTTTTATGAATCTTTAAAAAAAATGAAAAAATCGGTTAAAAATTTAAAAAATTCATAAAAAATAGTTTAAAAAAATTTTTAAATTAAAAAATAGGTTTGAAATTTTAAAAAATAAATTTGGGCAAAATTTAAAAAAAATCTTTAAAAAAAAACTAAAAAATGAGCTACAAATTTAAAAAATAGATAAAAATTTGTTATAAATTTAAACAAGGTTTAATGATGATAAATAAGTCGCCCGCATGGCCAAGTGGAAAACGCTCGGCTCTTAAATTTTGCCCTCAGGTTCGATTCCCATCTGCGCTCAAAACTTTTTTTAAAGATAATATTTACCGCCAATATTGATTGAGCTAAATAAGCATCTTCGTTGCATTTGTAATAAAAATCGAAACCTAAATCCAAATACTATTACAGGGTGTCCCAACAAAAAGTTCCTTTTTAGTGATTTTTTGACTAATTGTGGACACAAATTTTTTTTCTAAAAATGACCTCTCTAGCGGGGTAATTTTATGCGTGGAATCGATTGCGCGTATCCCCGAAGCTTGAAAATGATCCTGATTCAGAAAAATGTAAGGTGTGTATTGAAGCGAAAATATAAGAAGTATGATTTCTTTTTTGGTTCTTCATGTCTGAAAAGGATGGGGAACTACCCCATGTCCCTTCCATCTCATCTTGGGTATCACCCTTCGCAATTAAATTTGTATTCTTTGTGAAAACTTGCCATCCTCAGCAAAGGTTTTATTACACCCCAAAATATTCCATCCAGCTACAAAACTTATAATTGCAAACCATAATGATCCAATCAATCTAAAAAAGGCCAAAAAACGGCACTAGGAGTTTCCTTACGCTTACAGAACAATGCCCTTACGACAATTTGCTTACAATGGAAATGTTATTTGCTGGCAATTACCATCATAACAGGTGTAATTTTGTACGCAAATTGTCGTAAGGAAATTCCGTAAAGCGGGATTTATAGTTCTGTTGTGTCGCGACACGACAGTGCATTTTTGTGTCGTACGACACGTCGTCCGACATCGTAAAACATGTCATGCCACACATCGTACCACACGTCGTACGACAGCGTTTATAATTCGGTCGTACGACGCGTCGCGACACGACGGAAGTATAAATAACGCCTAAGGACATTTCCATTGTAAGCAAATTGTCGTAAGGGCATTGCTCTGTAAGCGTAAGGAAGCTCCTAGTGCCCAAAAAACATCCCAAAAATTTTTTTCGATTTTTCCTCGAAAACAGTATTTTTTTCGAACATTTTTTATGTTTGTCGAAAAAATTTTGAAAAATTTTTTTTCGATAAATTGCCTCAATCGGTCCTTCCCCTTTAACAACTTGATTAATTTGGCAAAAACTAAATCAAATATTTCTTACATGTAAATCCTAGGTCTTTCGAACAAAACTCTATTCAATCTAGGGAATATAAAAACAGTAAATCGATTCAGCGTCATCACAAACGAAAATGATAAAGTTCCACAAAAAGAAAGTGTATCGAAAAATGTTATACAAAAGAACGGCCATGTTCGATTGTAGATCTAGAAATTTTTATAAAATTCTGCAACAAAAACAACAAAAATTACAAGAAATCCAGCATAAGTTGTTGGAATTACAACAATAAATTGAATCGAAGTCGTCAACAAATCACATAGAACATTTTGCCAAACAATAAGGTAAAATGCATTTTTCTTATATTTATTCCTGCTCTTGAATTTGTTTTTTTTATAAATTTTTTAACCCGTATTGGCCAATATGGCCTTTTTCGACTATGGTTTTGGATGACTCTAGGACCACTCAACGTACGGACAACTCAACCCATTTTTAGTGAAAACATAATGGCTTAGGCCTAAGGCTAAGAAAAGTCCTATAGATTTTTTGTTTGAGTTGTATGGGGTTGAGTTGTCCTGGGCTGAGATGCCCGTGGGTTGAGTGGTCCGTGGATTGAGAGTGTCTGCCCCCGTTTTGGATGTACTCGAGAAAATTGGAGGACAAATCGGATTCGTTCGAGCTGCATTACAGCTTGCTGGAATAACCAACTATTTTCCAACAAAAAAAATTATTGAAAAATCTAAAAAATTCGCAGAAATATGTTTTTTTTTTAAATTTTCGAATTTGACAATTTTATGAACGGTAGCGCAGCAAAGATTTTTGCAATTTTTATAATTTTAAGTTGGAATAGGATAAAGTCTCCCCCTAAAAGTACTTCAGATTTCAGTTCCCCGCATAGAAAAACCCCCAGATTTGCTATTTTCGACGGCCTAGTTCTTTTACGGTTTACCGATAAAGACGATTTCATACGTTTTTAGGGCTGGTCTCTCGGATACCCAGTCGAAGACCCGATCATGTATCGCCACAGGAAATCGAACAAAAGTCCCCGAAGAAATTTTACGACTGGACTATGAGGATCTACAACTGCTATTGAAATTTTAGTTGTTATAGTTACCTGATACAGTATGATTATTAGTAAAATATTTAAAGTTACACTTATAGTACTCAAAATTGTATAATATGTAGCGCCAGCAATTCTCAGTAGTGGACTGGCAGTTGAAGTTTCCACTGATTCGTTTAGAGCCATACTAAAACGATAGCTTTGTATTTCTCAACTAATTTGTATTTACGTTTTATTCAAGTTATAACTGTAGAAAACAAGTGTTCTTCTTCTGGATGGACCTTTTAATTAGATTTGGATTGTGGAAGCTTCTGGAGTTGCGATTGCAGGAGTGGTAAGTTGAGAGTTGGTTAGACTCTCGAGTCCAAGTAGAGAAGAGGCTGGCTTCTAAACAGTTTTGTTAGAGTCTGAAATAAAACACAAAACGCGAGATGATATAAAAAGAGAACTAATCTGAGAGAGCCTTCCAGGAGCCCTGCTCCCAGGCACAATAAGCTCTAGACCGACGATAGGCTCTTCTTCAACTTCGGGGATTACGAAATCTGATGTAAGCCCTCAATAAGAAGCTCCACCTTCCATAACAAATCCAAAACATCCTCGATCCCAAATCAAAACATAAATGCGGCGGGAAGATCCCTTGATTTATCCGTTTCAGTACAAGTCCAGTGCATCATTACAAAAGACAATAAAACACAAACTGTTACAAACTACAACTACACAGTCGCTAAATCTAGATAATATGATATCACCTTCCTTTAGGCGTAATTAAGTTAAAGTAGATGTTATTTGTATGAGGATCGACTACACACATGAACAATGGGTCTTTTAGGGTCTTCAAACAAAGACCAAGGGTCGTGCATAATGCAAGGGGTTGAGAGGGGGTTGTGCAGGGTTAGCATCACTTCTCACACACATTTGCACATCTAACATTTGCGTCATTTGCCCATATACACTTGCGCAGGAACATCTGCGCACGGACATTTGTGAATGTACATTTGCGCATGTAGCATTTGCGCATGGACATTTGCGCAGCGTCATTTGCACACGGACATTTGCGCATGCAACAGATGTATATGCGCAAATGGCGCTGTGCAAATGACGCTGCGCAAATACCCATGCGCAAATGTCCATTTGCAAATGTTAATGCGCAAATGTTCATGCGCAAATGTTCATGCGCAAATGTTCATGCGCAAATGTTGCATGCGCAAATGTCCGAACGCAAATATCGCTGCGCAGGTGTGTATGCGCAATTGGGGCACTAGGTCAATTGGCAACAGACAACGAACAATGGGCAACAAAAAAGCGGACAATTGGCAACGCGTTTATTTATTAGCAGCGGACAACTGGCAACGGACAATTGGCAACGCAAAAATTATGCAAAAAGAAACCGCTCCAGGTAGGATTGGACTCGCTCCTTCAGTGTGGTCCGTTGCCAATTGTCCGTTGCCAATTGTCTGTTGCCAATTGTCCTAGTGCCGCAAATGACGATGCGCAAATGACGCTGTTCAAATGTTAGATTCGCAAATGTGTGTGCGCAAGTGATGTCAACCCGTTGTGCATGACGCGCGGCCATGAACAACATTTCGCGAAGTCGCGCGAAGCACGATCATTTTTTAGAAACGTTTTTTTAGGCCTAGGGGTCGTGCGGTGACGGGGCTGGGGTCGTGCAATCGGATCGGATTTTCGAAGACCCGCTTGTACACGTGTGATCGACTACCGTCGATGCCTCATTGTGTTAGATAGTGGTTTACGATATAACGATCAAATGAACAATAAAAACATATAAAATTTAATTAAAAACCGTGCTCACAAGATATTTTTAAATTCACACGCTATTTCTTAAATTTATACGACTTCACACGGAACTAGATTTGTTAAGAAATAACGAGCTAGATGGCATTTGTGTGCAACTTACAAATTTTATGTTTACAAGGGACCTTCAAGCTCTGAAAAACTCAGATTTTTTCGAGATCTAGCTCAAAGGTTAGGGAAAGATGTAGAAAAAACAAATATAATAGTCGCTTGATTGATTGGATATAAATTTTTTGAGCTATGGGGTCATAAAGTTACAAAAATTTTCGATTTTTAATTTTTTTTAAAAGCACTAGTACTTGGTTTGAAAAGACGTTTTTCCAAGTCTCGGTGGTGAAGTGACAAAGTAGCGGCTTCGTGGCCACAAATTCGTGGGTTCGAATACCGCTTTGAGTCAAGTTTTTTTGTACAAAGTAAAAATCGAACAATTTTGCAACTTTATGACCCCATAGCTCAAAAAATTTATATTTAGTCAATCAAGCGACTATTATATTCGCCTTTTCTATTTTTTCCTAACGTTTGAGCTAGATCCCGAAAAAATCTGAGTTTGTCAGATCTTGAAGATTCCTTGTTAGTATTATAAAAAACTTGTTAGTATAAAAAAGAACAACAAGAATGAATGCGCTCTTCAACTTAATGCCGAGATTCATGATCTCATTTATTTGGATAGTTTTATAAATGTTCGATCATGCAAAAATTTATAATGAAACATATAAAATACTACATCGCATACTTTAAACTTTAATCATCACATGCAAAGGAGTAGTAAAAAAATTTGTGTGCGTCATATAGCATGACAAAAAAAGATCTAACAAACGATTTTTCTAAGCATTAATTTCTATCTTCGACAAACAAAGAGAGATCTAACTGGAGGTCAAAAGGGGAGATGGTAATTCGACCATCCATCCACCAACCAAGACCACTTACTCTAGATGGTTCCATTAAGGTAAAAGAGGTGAGTCTTCCTTGCAAGAATCGTTTCAATAATCGAATTCCTTGCAAATCAGGCAACGCAAAAAGTTCAGTCAAATTCTCCTTAAACAACGCGTATCTTGCCAGATCGGCAGTTCGGTTGCTTTTCCCCATTACGCTATATGCTATTGTTAAATGATGCTTTAGCCACAAAAAAACAGCTCCGAGGACACTAAATTTTTAAAAAAGGCCATTTTAAAGTTGAAAATGCTCCGAAAATTACGGTATTTTTTATGTTTAATTTATTTTAAATTCATAGATACACAACAATTGATAGAAAAAATTATTTGATAGATAGTAGTAAAAAAATTAACAGATATAGTCAAAAATAGATGTTACAAATATATAAAAAAAACCTACTTTGTCCTCCCCCCCTCCTATGGCACTACTTTTAACATCTTTAACATTTACAAGACATATATGAGCTCGGGATTTTTTTTTGCATTTTTTCACGCTGAAAACAATAGCGGAAAATTTTTTTGAAAAAAGTGTCTAGAGGTCCATTTCTGGAAAGTACATAACTTTTTTGTATTTTGGGCATATCTCCTAACAGGAATTGAATTAAGAGATTGTTGACCACTTATTTGAAAGCTGGTGATCTGCCCTACAACTTTTATATAGGGAACTATAACAAGTTTTTGCTTCAATCAAAAGTTATAATCCAATCTTTGAAGCAAAAATGAGTTGTTTCACCGTTTTGGGCCAACAATTTCTGATCATTTTGAAGTGAATCTGATAAAGGCTTAAAAATAACATTTTTGCTCTGAATCTGGACCCAAAAATAAAGTTTTTCAAATTCGCTCAAAAATAATCAGAAATTTTTCGCCATGGCCCAAAGCGGTGAAATAACCCATTTTTGGACAAAAAAGTTTATATTCCTGATCATCCGCAATTTTTTATTCATCCATTGCACTCTCAACATGGGTAGCTTTTTCAAGAATTTCATGAAACATATTAGCAAGAGTTCCAAACGTTGGCCTTCCTTTTGGATCTTCTTTTCAGCATTCCATCATGATTTCATAGATCTCTTCAGTGACAGCTTGTGGGCAGCCTAATCTATTACCAGCTGTAAGATATTCCACTAAATCTTTCAGCCCAACATCGGGATAAGGGGTTTGACCGAAAATAAACAGTTCAAACATCAACACTCCAAATGCCCAAACATCCGATTTTTCAGAGAAAATTTTAGAAACAAGTGCTTCGATGCTGAGCCATTTTGACGGATAACTTTTTGGGCAAGTATTCTTCATTAAGGACTGAGTTATCAATAGAACAAGACAGACCAAAATCCGAAATTTTAGCATTAAAGCTATCAGTGAGAAGAATATTCCGAGCTGCGAGATCTCTGTGGACAATCGACTTTGAAGCAATAAATTGCATGCCTAAAATAACCAGCTTTCCGCTGGTGACGCGTGTGATGTCCAACATTCATATAGGCCAAAATTGACCTTTTAAGGTTGCGCACCATTTCAAATGCTCAAATGTGTTTCCTCTTTTGCGTCCAAATTTCATATTCCATACTCAGTTTGCCTAGTGCCGCTGCAACCCCAAAAAGTTCAAACTTTCGAGATATCGCCTCTAAAAAAAGAATTAAATTTCAAAAGTTTTTGTAAAAACTGGCAAAACGGTTTTAATTTCATGATTTTTGTGAAAATTTTCCATTAAAAACAACAATTTTCCATTAAAATTATTGCAATTTCTCTAATTAGTAACGTGTTGACTCGGATTTCGTGATTTTTGTTAATTTTTTCAATTTCCTCGATATTTTCACGCCATCCGCCTGAACAAAAAATGTTTCGGCGTTGTAGTGTATGCTTAAAAAAGTCAGTTTACACTAGATCGTAATTTTCAAAAACTTATGCTTGTCTCTACTCATATGATCCTTAATCGCGTAACCTTAACTACAATTTATATTTAATTATTAAGTATTCGATTTAATTTTCCTTTCATATACAATGCTATAATTTTATTATGTAGGACCAACGCCTACGACAGCTCATGTTGCTTAGTAATTTGATGAAAATAATTAAAGTTGTAAAATAGAAGTATACGAGTCGTATCAACAGTTTCCGGTTGATTGTTGATTTTGGACATTCAAAAAAAGCCAAAAGATGTCATCGATTAACTCTACAAATCTATCGGTTGCTTCAACATCTCCATGTGCACCATTTAGTTTAGGGCACACAAAGTGAGTATTTAAGGGTGTTTCTCATATTTGAGCAACAAGATCCATAAATTTGGTTTCAAGGATCTACGTCCCCGTCTATGGCCATATAAAAATGATTTAATTTTCTTTTTTTAGTGATGATCGAAAAGATAGCATCTCCGTTTCAATTGGGGCAACACTCACCATTTTATCCTTGATGTCATTTTGTTTGGCTATCCTAGTCATTTTTGCCATTTCAAAATCAGGAAATCTAACAAAAGTACCAATTTTTATCTTAATCAATTGGAGCTTGATTAATAGCCTGTTAACATTATTTTATAGGGTTTTTTGTTGGACCATCGATATATTTTAGAGTAAGTTTTTATCAAAGATAGAAGGGATGAACGCGTATAGCTGTGCCCTTCTGATTATTACCCCTCCGCAAAGATACAACTGGAAGCCAGGTAAGGGAGTCAAAAAAAGTTTTTTCAAACAATTTACCCCTCCTCATCAAATGATAGCTTAGAGAGAAGAGGGCTTATCGTTGGTTAAGCCTACCATAACCAAAAGTGATCCTCAGCTAAACTTCCTTCCTCTTCAATCGAGAGATACATGTCTGACTTCACCTCACCCCCAAAGACGCTTTATCCCTAACCGTAAAATTTGAATAAAAAATTTTAGACCGATTTTTTGGACGATCGAAAATATGGTGCTATGAATTTCCACATAGGACAATGCTTACAAGCAAGCTTTTTAGCAGGGTCTTTATTTCAGATAATCGTAGCTATCAACCGGTATTTTTAACAAATAATTTCAAATAAATATGAAATTTGTTTAGAGTTCTGGCGTTTAGTCATTGGAAGAATGTAGATCGAAAAGTATACAATATGTTTGGTAGTGGGGTACTCGCATTAGGTTTTGGTTTAAGCTATATTCAGGCTTTTTATTTTGTTTGTTGCCCGTAATTTTTTTAATACACACATACAAATTAAGATGCATGACCCCAATTCTCCATTCTTATGAGGGAAGGGGTTAGGGGCAATGGTGTATCTGGAAGCCATGTAAGGGGGTTCCAAGTCAAAAAAGGTCAAAATTAGGGGGTAAACTTCGATTTTTTTTAAAATTTTCAAAAGCATAAGATTTTACATTTAGTTACCTTAACATTTTTTCATTTTGTTAGCTAACTTAACATTTTTTACGCGCTTAGCGCGTGGGGGACCTGCGCCCTACAGCTACGTCTTTGATCAGGGACCCCTCCTCCAACGGTGGAACAATTTCATGTATGCGACGAAATTAAAAATGGACTGTACCATTCGACTCATCCTGAGCAAAATGAGTACCATACATGGGGGTTTGCTAATTGGCTCCATGGCCGAGTGGCTAAGGCGTAGCCTTTCAAATTGAATAGGGCAGATTCGAACCCTAGCCTTGTCGATAAAATTTTTTATTTCCAAAAAATTATGAAAATTTTTGCCCTCGGATAAAAAAATCATGATGAATCCATTTATTTTTTATGAAAGAATTTATAAAATAATGAAAAATTGAAAAAATCTTATACAGTAAAATCTCTATATAGTGCCCCCCCCCCATCTCCGGGGGGGGACTATATGAAGCTGACGGGTAATTGAAATCCTTTACTAATTGATGTTTACTAGTAACAATTGATTTTTCAATAATCTCCAACTTGTTGCAAGATCCGAGCTTTTTCGCTTTTACTTTTTCTTTCATTGCCATTATGAACGCTGAAAAATACGTGTAATTGCAAAAATTAAAAAATTACGGATTAGATTCACAATTGTAATATGTTATATGAACATCAGGGGGCGAAAAGGTGTCATCACCCATAACCCACCCATCACCCAGGGGTGGCATCACCCATCACCACTGGGTGATACCACCCAGTAGGTGATTCACCCAGTAGGTGATTCACCCAGTGGGTGACGGGTTTTTGCCCTCTGATGAACATATCACAATCGTGAATTCATAACAGATTACGAATTTGTTCCTACGAACAAAACAATAAACAGCGCTTTCTATATATAGTGCCCCTCCCACTCCGAGGGCACTATATAGAGGTTTTCATTTCTGGTAGGAGGGGGCACTATATAGAGGTTTTCATCTCTGGTGGGAGGGGCACTATATAGAGGTTTTCATCTCTGGTGGGAGGGGCACTATATAGAGGTTTTACCGTATTAATATTTTTCAATTCACTATTTTACAAATTTTTTCAGAAAAAATAGCGCTAGCATTTTCATTTTTTTTATCCCAGTCAAAAATTTTCAAGATTTTTGGGAAAAACTTTTATCGTCGAGGCTGTGACTCGAACCCGCCCTATTTAGATTGGTTGACTAACACATCCTAACCACTCGGTCATTGAGCCACTTTTTTAGAACATATAATCAGTTTCAATGGTTTGGACCGTTTCGTTACAGTTGGGTGATAGAATTGGATGGAAAATGTAACCGGATACTTAAAATATATGAAGATCATGGTCAACCTTATATTAATATGCCTATTTATATAACAGCCACAATTGTTCCAACCATATGCTATGCATATGTAAAAAATCCATAAAAAATTATATAGATTTTTTTTATAGATTTTTGGCTATGCCTTTTATTTGAGAAGTAAGATGAGTGGTAGTCATTTTTCTTCAGAACAACGTTTGGAAATAGTTCGTTCGGTGCAATTTGCATCCATATTTTGTTTTTATACTTGCTTTTGGGTTTACGAAATTTTATTGAGTTATGCGGGGTATTTCCATATTGATTTTCATTTTAATTGTCTACCAGTGTTTTTCCTATGGCTTGAAGCTACCATGAACACTGTTATAAATGCGACTAATAAAGAGGTAAAAACAAATTTCATGACAGATTCGACCATGGTTGGGTACCCCTAAAATGGGGTAATAGGAACGAATGCACCGCACACTTTTTTGAGGATCGAGCGCACAGTTTTTTGTTTTTGAAATAATTCAAAATTGACGTAGCGAATTCTGATGATTTTGGTGTCATTTTAAAGCTGGCAATCGTAGCAATCCAACGACGCCAAGATCATGACATATCTCTTTATGATTGCTGAGATATGTGATAAAATGTGAAAAATGTCGATTGTCGGACAAAAATTCTAAAAAATCGACATTTTCCCAAATATCTCAGCAACCATAAAGAGATATGCCATGATCTTAGTGTCGTTGGATTGCTACGATTGCCAGCTTTAAAATGACACCAAAATCATCGGAATTTGCTACGTCAATTTTGAATTATTTCAAAAACAAAAAACTGTGCGCTCGATCCGCAAAAAAGTGTGCGGTGCATTCGTTCCTATTGCCTAAAATGGAGGGGGGATATAAAGGCATCTTCACACCAGGGATGTATCGAGTTTGGATCGAGTTTTATCAAGTTTGGCTACGTATCTAAAAAACACACATTCAATTCATAAAGTTAATAGCTCATTTGGAAGTCTGGGAATTGTAGATTTAAAT